>JARUPY010000177.1:0-112948 GCA_029817715.1 Melastoma dodecandrum | reverse complement strand
ATCAGCTAGTTGCAAAGTTAAGGATGTCGATTTTACCTGCCCGATGTTCAACTTCTCAAAGACGGAAAATAGCATCAAATTGATGCTTGCACCTAAATCATAGGGGGCATAACATGAAAATTGAGTTCCAATGCGACATGGGATAGTGAACTTACCTGGTCCTTTAGTTTCGGTGGTAGCTTTTTCTGCAAAATAGCACTGCAATCCTCACCGATTCTTCTCTTTCTTGACAACACCTCCTTCATGAATTTGGCATATTTGGGCATTTGCTCCAATGCTTCCGCAAAGGGAATATTAATAGGCAATTGCTTAAAAATATCTAGAAACTTTTTGAATTGTTGCTTGTTAGTATATTTTTTAAGCCTTTGCGGAAAAAGAATTTTGGGTACAAATGGGGGTGTTGAGGTATATACCTTTGTGGTTGCGACATCGTTCGACTCCTTATCATTTATTTCGCCTCCTTCTTTGCTTGTTTTCTGCTTGCGGCGTTTCTCTCTCCCTTGTTCCTTCTCCACCTCCATCTACTCGAAGGCTTCTTCGAAGTCACGACCATTGCGAAGGGTGACAACATTGCAATGTTCTTTTCTCGGATTTACCTCGGTGTTGCTCGGTAGAGTTCCGCGTGTCCTACTTGTTATTGAACTTACAATTTGCCCAATTTGCACTTCCAATTGTTTAATGGACGTGGCATGGCCCTTCAGAATCATCTCTTAACGTTTTTTAACCTCCTCTTATTGCTTCCGGGTTTCCTCCTTATTGGCAAGGAACCGGGTTAGTAATTCATCAACGTTAGACCTATTCTCACATGTAGGTGGCTGTTTTATGGTCATAAAACTAGGCGGTTAGTACATCCTCGACTGACTTGGTTCTTGTGGGGCTGCGTTATTCCTCCATGAGAAGTTTGGGTGATTTTTCCATCTGGGATTGTAGGTGTTGGAATATGGGTTGTTTTGTGGATTGGATTCTACATAATTTATCTTCGGTGCTTCTCCCCAATCCTCATCTACCTGCACATTAAAATATATATTGTTAGATACCAGTTTTGTAGTTCGGAGAGCAGCAAATTCCCTGGTCAGCTTCTCAAGCTGGGCGTTCATAGATGTCATTGTGTCCATTTGGTGCAGCCCGGCGACTGCCCTTGTTGATGTCTTCCACTACCCATTGTTAGCAATTTGTTCAAACAACTCCAAGGATTTCTCATGTGTCTTATTCATTAAAGTTCCTCCTATATCGGATTCTACCATGGATTGAAGCTGATTTGCCAAGCCATCATAGAAGCTTTGCACGAGCATCCACTTCGAGATCCTCGTGATGCCGACAAAGATGTGGCAATTCTTTGAAACGCTCCCAAGCTTCATACATGGATTCGGTTGAATATGTGACGGAAGGCTTGTGATCTCATTTCTATTCCTTACAGTTCGACTCGGTGGGAAATATTTTGGCCAAGAATAAGCAGCGAAAGATCCTCCCATGATCCAACTAAATGCTATCCCGGCAAGGAATAAAGCCATGATCGAAGCCATGTCCCATAATGAAAATGGAAACAATCTCATACGGACTGCCTCTAGCTGAAACCTCCATTACATCAAAACCTGTCGCATAAATCCTCGAATGCGAGTGGAGGTGCCAGTGAGTGGGTGGGGGTCTTCATTAGTCCAAGCCTCCAAAACTTGAGTTCTCAATCATGTGGAGAATGAACGGCTTGATCTCAAAATTTTGAACCTGAATTATTTGGACGATAGAATATCTGGTAGGCTCATGGGGAGTAGGTTGAGCGAAGTCTCACATCGTCCCTCTCGGAGCCGGTGGATTAACTTCTTGAATCTCGTTGTTATTGCCACTGTTCTGATTTAGGTCAGCCATCGAGCTCCGTTGACCCCTTTTAAGTGCTTGAAATGTCCACTCAATTTTAGGATCGAACGCAAATAGATTTTCGATGTGCGGTCCGGTGCATACACCTGAAGAACAGAGAAGAAAGAAGAAAAATTAAACAACTTGGTCAACATAAATTGCTTTCGTCACAAGTAAAAGATTTTAAAATTTATCCCCGGCAACGGCGCCAAAAACTTGATCGCTAAATTCGCACATCACAAGTATACGGATCGCAACAAGTAGTATAGACGAGTAGAGTTCTCCTTCCCACGACGATAGCAAGTAAAACTTTTTAGCAAACACAATCAAAATATTTATGTAGCCAAGCCAATTAGAATAAAGGGTTTAAATCTTAGGAAATTAATTAATAAAAAAAAAAATGAAAGCAAAGAAATCAAAATTCTATCAGTTGGAAAAGCCTAGGATCACGTATCCCCTCCTTGTTTCGTTAAATCTCTTCAGTCGCTTGTCCCAAATTCATATTAATTCTGTCTACTAATCGGATTCACAAGTCCCTAAGTGTCTCACCCGAGTTTACAAAGGACTATTCCAAACCACCATAAAACCTATATCCCTATAATGAATTACGAAAGCAAGAAGCGTATTAAGAATCAATCCTTTAATGATTGCCTAGAAGTATATCTCTTGATACTACTTACTAGCTAATTCGCTCCCGCAATATTAATCAAGGCTATTTCGTTCTTGTTCTATCCTAAACTTCATCTTTCGAGTTTAAGTTTGACAAATTGCATGCGTTAAGATCAAACGAAATAAATAAGCACCCAAAGCATGAATTTCTTCTGAATGAAGTTCCGGAAATTCAACTATGCAATTCAATTCAACATAATCTTAGCAAAGAAAGTTTAGCCGAGCATCGTTTCGGAACACAAATCAAAGAAAAGAAAAACGTCCTAAATGATAGTCTAACTCCCTTGCTCTCCTTGATAAAATTCATCCTCCTTCAGCCAGAGGTGAATAAAGTCTTTTAATAGTCTTTAAAATAAACCTAGAGAATATAAGAAATCTGAAAATAATTTTTTTTTCTTGTTTGTGGCATCTGCACCGAATTTCTAGAGCAGCTGTACCAAGTTTCTGTGGATAACTCGTGTCCTTCCTTCATGTCGTCTGCGGCACCAAAATCCTCTTCAGTTGCGTAGAATCCTTGTAGATATGCCAATATATTCTTGTTTCAGCTTTTATCCTGAAATAAACCCAAAATTCGACGGTATCCAAACTTCTCGGGAATAATGTAAAAATAACAAAAAAATATTGTGCAATAAATGCGATATTTTACAAATTTAACATAATCTAGGTATGAAATTAACATAGATAACTCTACTTTCATAGAGTTATCAAGCTTCTCCTGTTCATAACCTTGATTGGGAGCCGCAATGAGATTACGACCTTGAGCACCTCTCGTGTTTGTTGCATCTTGAGTGCTCCCGTCACCCACAATTGTTGTTATGCCTGCAGTAAGAAGCACTTTTGAAGCTTGGCACATTACCTCCTAGTCAGTTTTGTCAAAGGTCAGTCCTACCTCATCCCTTATAGCCTTGTCTTCTAATATGGCGATATCATCAAGATTCCGACTCTCCCTCTTACTGGAGCTTGGGGCCATCTTTTGTGGAATCTTCCATGAAGTTGATGAGGTCTCCGACATCTGTCATCTTCATATCAACCAGTAACAACTTACTGTTTTCGTAATCAATGAACCTATTTTTTGCTTCAATGCCAAAGTAAGGAGAAATGTAACCACGTTCTAATTGCGTTACTTTAACAACATATCGACTAATTTCAACACTCCTCCCCTCAAGTGTTCTAACTTCCTTTTGGCTGACCTTGCTCAATGCTTCAACTATCATATTGCTAACTCTGTAATTGAAACCAACACTAACAATTTCACCCAATTCACTGTTTTAACCTCCATTAAACTCAGTCATTAGGCCTTGGACTATCTTCTCAATATCACATGAACAGAATTTGCATCCGCTGCTACAACCTTGACTCCACCGTGATTTCCTAAGCTAGAACAACACATGTGGTAGTACCTTCAATCTGGCATCCAAACCATCCATCTTCTTCAGAAGTTCTTGCACTATCTCCTTCATTGCAGAGATTTCCATCTCCGTCCGATCAAACTTGCTTTGTTAGATATTGAATGCCTTTGCGAGGAGTTCGAGCGACGTTGCTCTGATACCACTTGATGCGGAAGAACACGAACGCCGCCGAATCTCTAGTTCGATTACTAAGTAAAAGAAAGAAAAACAACGAACAGTCACACCCGTCCACAATCGAAGGGTTGATGACAGGATCACCATCTTCGAAGTGGACCGGAACTTCCACTCAACGACCCTCTACCCCACTTCACACTATTCTACCCAGATGCCGCCATCCCTCATCTTCCTCCTATTTTCCCTTCATTATTTTTCTTATGCTCTTTCCCCAGGTCAGCCACACCCTTTATAGGCCTTGAGTTTGCATGAAGTACGTGGGCCCGCTCGAAGCCCTCCATCCGATCCACCATAGGCTTGGTCTCTGGCTTTCCCACGCAACAGTGGTGAAGCCGTTGTCCCTCGTTTCAATGGACTCGGTCGAGTCTTCGTCCCGATGGGTTTTCCAGGACAAAGATGATTCGGACGTTGGGACCGAGTTCGGGTTGCAGCAGAAAATGGAAGAGGTAGAGGATGTGGAGGAAGAAGGTGATGGTGTTTCTGGAGTCTGCTGTCAAGGATGCTCGTAAGTTGGTGGGTGGGCTCGAGAGTCCAATTGCAAATGGGCTGTCGGATCCAAGTGGGGAGGCAACTGGGTTGGCACGGCTCAAAGAGGAGGGGTGTTCCAGTTACGAATGGGATAAAGTGGTCATTTCCAACGAATAGCAGGAACAACAAACTTGGGGGTGTGTCAGGTCTGTTGAGAGAGGTGTGTCTGTTATGGTGCGAGTGTTGGTTAAGGAGGTTGGGGGGTACGATGGGAATTGGGATATAAGATGTAAATAAGAAACTTCGAAGCTCCAGAACGAGTATGGTAAAAGAAGATTGAGGAGAAATGAATGGGAATGGGGTTGCTGGGTTTTTTGCTTGAGTTTTCTAGTGTTTCGTTTGATTGAATGCATCAAGTGGTATCAAAGCACCTAGCTTGTCATTCCCACTCACGGTGATGCTGGTGGCAGCCGGTACTCGTTCTCGTACGTAAATGATGGAGGCAGAAGGGGTGACGAACTTGCTGCAGGTATTGATCTGGAAGGTTGAAGGGTTTGAGATGAAGTTTGAGAGGTTAGAGTCGAGAATTTGAGCTATTGAAGTCCCGTAATTGGGTCGTGTCAGATAAGAAGAATTTTACGAAGAAGGGGCTAAATCTGACCTACGGCAAAGAAGGACAAGGGGCTGGAGTAGTGAGCAGGTGACCAGACAAACCAAGGTAGACTTTCCAAATTTTGATGGAACAAAGGTGCAAAAGTGGTTGTTCAAATGTGAGTGTTATGTTGAGTTAGATGAGAAGTTAGTACACCATCCGTTGTATTTATCTGGGTTGGCGATGAATGACATTATGCATTCTTGAAAGGCAGGGAAATGCAGGGCGCGGTGACTTAGGAGGAGTATTCTGCAGGCATGATGTTACGATTCGGTCCGAATGACTTTAACTTGACCAATAATGCAACTGAAAGAGCTCAAGGAGGGAGGTAGCGATGCTGAGTATGTGGATGCTTTTATCTCGCTGGTTACGAAAGTCGAGCTGTCTACTGAAGACCGGGTTGCTCTTTTCATTGGAGGATTGAAGAAGGAGAATAAGATTTGATTATAGTTTTAAAACCCCGTACCTTACAGCAGGCCATAGCGTTAAGCAAGACGCTTTCAGCAGAAGAAGATACATATGGGCAATCCAGTAGGGAATTTGAAAAAAACAATAAGCGCTGGCAAACAACTCGAGGAGTCGGAGTTCCTGTTAATATATATAGTAAGATCGATGGATGGGGGTCAGTTCACAAGCAAATTGGGGGGTTATGGGAGGAAAAGGCCTTTCGATTCTCAAAGGACAACCTCATCAACCGCCGCATAAGAGACTCACTAACGCAGAGATGGAGGAGAAGAGAGTGACATGACAATGTTTTTGGTGCAATGAAAGATACGCTCCTGGCCATAAGTGTCAAGGGAAGAGAGTTTATTCGATCTTACTTGAACCAGATGAAATAATTGAGGAAAAGTTGGATGAACGTGAGGAAGAGGAGGACGTAGTTGGTATTAAAGAACCTCAGGTATCATTGCATGCTTTAAATGGGGTAGCGATCATTTAACAACAGGACAATGAAGTTGATTGGGTGGTATAAGAAGAGGAAGATGGTGGTATTAATTGATTCGGGTAGCACCCACAACTTCCTAGATCTGTTTACTGCAAAAAAGATGAATTGTACAATTCCAGAAGTTCCTTGCAGTCAAGTCATAGTGGTTAATGGAGACAAGGTTTCTTGTGCTACTGGAATCAAAGGGTTTACGTTGAGCATGCAGGGAATGTTGTTTGAGGCTGATGTACTCCTAATGCCCATAAAAGGGTGTGACCTCATTTTAGGGATGGAATGGCTTAACTCTTTTGGGGTGATAGAGTGGAATTTTCCTAGTCTGACTATGAAGTTTGGGTGGAAAGGAGCTCAAGTTAAGTTACAGGCGAGAGAAGGGGAGTTTGCTCGAGTGATGGAAGGGGTTTGTGATTTGGCCAGATGAGAATTGGGAATGTTAGTGGTTCCAAAACAAAAACCAGATCTAGAACCGCAGACTCAACACTGTGTGCAGGTGGAGATTCAACAGGTTTTGACAAAATTTTCTGAGGTATTTGCAGAACCCCAGACTTTTCCACCGTCTAGGAAGCACAATCATGCTATTCCTTTGGAAGAAGGGGTTAAGGGCCTTATTTTACGACCGTATTGATACTCCAGCACTCATAAGGATATTATTGAGCAACTGATCAAGGATATGCTGAAATCAGGCATCATAATGCATAGTAATAGTCCCTTCTCATTGCCGGAGGTTTTGGTGAGAAAGAAGGACAACTCTTGGAGGTTTTGCGTGGAGTTATTGGATGAATTATATGGTGTTTGCTGGTTTTCTAAACTAGATCTTAGGTCGGGTTATCACCAGATTAGAGTGAAGGGAGAAGACATTTCTAAAACGGCCTTTAGGACGCACGAAGGTCAATATGATTTTTTGGTAATGCCCTTCGAACTTATCAATGCCTCTGCCTTACAGAGTTTGATGAATGAAATTTTAAGACCTCACCTTAGGAAATTTGTGTTGGTGTTTTTTGATGACATTCTAGTTTATAGTTCTACATTGCAGGCCCATGTGAATCATCTTATTGTGGTACTACAATTGTTGTTGAATAACAGTTTATATACTAAGGCCAGCAAGTGTTCGTTTTCTAGCCAAAGGGTGGAGTACTTGGGGCATGTTATTGGTGAAAGTGGGGTTTCAATAGGTACAAAAAAGATTGCAGCAGTTTTAGAATGGTCAGTCCTTACTTCAATCAAACAGCTGTGGGGTTTTCTAGGGTTAATGGGCTATTACTGGAGGTTTTTTAAAGGACACAGAACTATTAGCACGCCACTAGCACATCTATTGAAGAAGGATTCCTTCTAGTGGTTCTAAGAGTGCCCAAGAAGCTTTTGTTCAGTTGAAGACAGTAATGACGACAGCTCCGATTTTTGCCTTTCCGGAATTTTCTAAGGAATTCTTACTTGAAAATGACGCTAGTGCTTCGGGTATAGGTGTTGTGCTCATGCAAGGGGGTCATCCTATCGCTTTTAGCGGTAAAGCTTTATCTTCTGAACACTTAGGATTGTTGGTTTATGAAAAGGAGCTCTTGTCTATTGTGAATGTGGTGGAAAAGTGGAGGCACTACTTGCTGGGAAGGCATTTTATTATCAAAACAAATCATTAAAGTCTTAAGTATCTAATTGAGCAAAGGCTGCATAATGAAGCTCAATTCAAACGGCTTTCTAAACGTGTTGGTTTAGAATATGAGATTATGTACAAAAAAGGAAAGGAAAATCATGCTGCGGATGCATTATTAAGGATACAGCGGACGGAAATAATGTCAATATTATTGATAGTGGGTGATAGTACTTTGTTGGAGAGGATTAAGGCGAGTTGGTATGAGGATTCACAACTGTCCAACACTGTCAAGGATATTGAAGAAGGTAAACCATCCAAATTTGAGTGGCAGCAAGGGTTGTAAAAGAAAATGGCAAATTGGTTATAGGAAAGAACCAGGAACTCAGGGAAACCATCATAAAGTTGTTTCATTCCTCCTCTGTGGGGGGCCACTCTGGTATGCAGGGAACTATTAAGCGGATAACTACCTTTTGTGGATGGAAATGACTCCGAAAAGATGTGAGGGCATTCATTCTGAGCAGTGAATTGTGTCAACGGTTTAAATATGACAAGCAACATCGTCGGGGCTGCTACAACCTCTACCAATTCCTGTTGTTGTTTGGACAGAAATCAGCATGGATTTCATAAGCAATCTTCTAAGGTCAAACGGCAGGGAGGTAATAATGGTGGTGGTTGATCGTTTGACTAAATATGCACATTTCGTAGGACTCAAGCACCCTTTTCCGTGGCTGTGGTAGCTGAAATGTTTCTCAGTATTGTCTTCAAGCTTCATGGGTTGCCAAATTCGATAGTGAGTGATCGAGATAGTAGTTTTCTTAGTGACTTTTGGCAAGCCCTGTTCAAACTTCAAGGGGTGGAATCGAAGTTATCATCGACATATCATCCTCAATTTGATTATCAGACAGAGGTTGTGAACAGATGTCTGGAGACTTATTTACGTTGTATGACGGCGGACTGCTTGTGCAATTGGTTCAAGTAGCTACCGCTAGCTGTGGGTGGTATAATACTAATTTTCATTCATCCATACAAAGGACTCCATTTGAGGCATTGTATGGACATCCTCTACTGATACATCTAACTACATACTTGGAACTTCTCAAAACAAAGCTGTTAATACGGAGTGGGTGGACAGAGAGGAAATGCTCAAGTTAATCAAATTCTATCTACAGAGAGCACAACAAAGGATGATTCAAATGGCCAATAAAAAACGTTCTGATAGAAGTTTAAAGACTGGAGAACGGGTTTATGTTAAACTCCATCCTTCTAAGCAGGCTTCTCTGGACAACAAGCATGTCCATAAATTGTCTGCACTATATTATGGTCCCTATAAAATTCTTGACAAGATTGGGATGGTGGCTTACAGGTTGGATATGCCTAAACATTCTCTCATACATTCCACGTTTCATGTTTCAAAGCTTAAGAAATGTGTGGATGTTAGTAAGGTTAATTTCATTGATCCACCTGAGGTTGTTTCTGCAAATAAATTTCCAGAAGAGATGTTGTAGAGGAAGATGGTTAAGAGAGGTAATAAGGCGGCAACACAGGTTCTTGTTAAGTGGAATGGTCGACCAAACACCGAGGCTACTTGAGAATTTCTTTTAGAATTGCAGAAGAAGTTTCCTCATTATACCCTTGAGGACAAGGGTGTTTTCATGGGAAGGGTATTGTTGCAGAAGAAAATGGAAGAGTTACAGAATGTGGAGGAAGAAGGAGATGTGTTCTGGAGTCTGCTGTCAAGGATGCTAGTAAGATGGTGGATGGGCTCTAGAGTCCAATTGCAGATGGGCTGTCGAATCCAAGTGGGGAGGCAGCTGGGTTGCCAGGGCCCAAAGAGGAGGGGTGTTCTGGTTATGAAAGGGATGAAGTGGTCATTTTCCAAGGAAGAGCAGGAATAACAAACTTGGGGGTGTGTCGGGTCTGTTGAGAGAAGTGTGTCTGTTATGGTGCGAGTGTTGGTTAAGGAGGTTGGGGGCGTACGATGGGAATTGGGATATAGGATGTAAATAAGAAACTTGTAATCCCCAGAACGAGTATGGTATGAAGAAGATTGAGGAGAAATAAATGGGAATGGGTTGCTAGGTTTTTTGCTTGAGTTTTCTGGTGTTCTGTTTGATGGAATGCATCAGTTCGATTACGGAAGTGAGGATGGCAAGGCGGAAGGGGAAGACGAGGGTTCGCGGCTACACCTCCCCGTGCGAGGATGGATTCCGATGGCGAAGGGGATGAGGACGAAGATGACGAGAACAATCGGCATCGGCTGATTAGGACGGGGACCAAGGCTCGTTTCGTTCGATGTCGAGGCGTTGGAGGTCCCTTCCGTGCATAGAAATGATTATGAGATGACGGAAGTGGCGGTTCTTGGTTCTTGACGTCTATCTTTCTTTGCCGAAGATTGGGGATTTGAAAATGGGATGGGGGAATGGCGTCTTGTCATTGCGATCATTGTCGTCTTAGTTGCCGACTCATTGCAATGTGAACATTGTTGTTGTTATTGCTAGAATTGTAACCGAATTAGATCTCTGAGTACCAATTATTTTCAGGAATGTCATAATGGCTGATGGGTAGAGAAAATATTTTCGTGATGGCGGGTTTATTGAGATGAGATAGTTTAGCTCTTTTAAGGGTATTATGGTGTTGATGCTTGTTGCTGTGGGAGTTCTTGGCAATAACTTATGCTGGATAAGTTTCTTCGTACTGCTTGTAATGAGGATTATTAGCCGGACTCTATTTTAAAGTGATTTCTTTGGTGTTTGTATAGGCTGTTAATATTGGAAGAAGAATAGTCATTACTTGTCAGATTCTTGGAGTCGTTTTTTTGTGACGTTGGACAAGCCCGTCGTATACCTTCAGCGTGATGTTCTCAAAGGCACCCATCAATGGAAAACGAGGATATCCTGGGAGCGTTATCTCTTGTACGTCCGTAACAACAAACATAGGCAGAGACACAGAAAACTAACCAGAGTAGTCATCAATCCTTCCCAAATATCTTAACATTCTTAGCCATCACCTTCAAAGGAAAGTTGTCTTTAGCAATTAGATCTTCCATTACCAACATGGGGTTGGTCCATGGAGGCATAGTCCACTTCGAGGGAACAGAACAAGGTTGTGGACGGGCTAGCTAAGGAAGCTTCACAGTCTTCACTTTGTCATGTACAAATGCAAACATGATGTTAAAATGGGGAGCTCCCAACACAGCCTTTATCCCTCAAAAAATCGAGACCAGACTAGCCCATATGAATTAACGGCTGGAGTTGTCATATGTATTAACGGCTAGAGTTGCGTGCATACGAAGAATACTAAAATAAAATGCTGTTTTAGTGATACGGGGACGACAAGGAATAGATGCTTCCAATACCAAAAACGAAGGGGAACGTCACTAAGGGTGTGGAATGGAGTGACGTAGAGTATGGACGGAAGGATGTGTTTAGGGGTGTGGCTGGAAATAGGAAGGGAGCTGGGGATACATGAAGGATAGGTTGAGATTCAACCTCTACGGATACAGAAATCACCATCGTGAAAGAAGAACTTGAATAAACTCGTTTGGCCGTGGATACAGATACAACTCCACATCGAATGCATCTCTAGTTCCAGATCATTCATGTATTTTCCATTCTTGTTGCATTTCCAACAAGCCATTTATGGTTCATCCATGAAACTAGCCATGCCTGCATGTTATCTAAGTTTAATTATTTACTTGTTCTGGTGATCCCTATATAATGGGCGCCCTTGTAAGCAATTGAACAACTTTTGATCAAATTATAAACCCTTTGTAAAGACATTGTCTTTCTATCCGAAATGAGTGGATTCTCCTTCAACCTCGTTCTTCATTTGGTGGATTCCAAGTGCGGATTGAGTTGAGCGTATCAACCGGTGGTGGTATATCTGTATCCTCCGTGTTGTGCCTCGCCCTCGTCTTGTTCATGGTGGGGTATCTGTATCCACGGCCAAACGAGTTTATTCAAGTTTTTCTTTCACGGTGGTGACTTATGTATCTGTGGAGGTTGAATCTCAATCTATCCTTCATCTATGCCTAGCTCAATTCCTATTTTCAGCCACACCCCCAAAACACATCCTTCTGTCCATACCCTACGTCACTCCATTCTGCACCCTTAGTTACGTTTCCCTTCGTTTTTGGTATTGGAATAATCTATTCCTTGTCATCCCTGTATCATATTGGTATCAGAGCACATGGTTGTCAAATGGCCGGAAGATTCCAACGCGGTTTGTCTCTAGACGAGGCACACGTTGCTCGGCTTGAGTAGTAGATCGCCGATCTTCAACAGCAAGCTACAGTCGTTGCAGACACATCATGCATCGACCTCCCGCAGTCGATTGGACAGCGATGATGAGGAAAAACCCATGGCGTTAGGAGTCTCTACGAGGATCATCACTGGAGTATCGTAAGTTGGCGAGAAGAGCCCCGACGATGAGTGTTCAAATTTCGGAGTTCGTAGGAAACTTGGACCCTAAGGAGTTCATGGATTGGATGCACACGGTAGAGCGTATCTTCGACTATAAAGAGGTGCCCGAAGAACGAAAGGTTAAGTTGGCTGCATTAAAGTTGAAGAAGTACGCCAGCGACGAAGAGAAGGTTGTGGTGGGAGAATACCAACCAACAGCGACGAAGAGAAGGGCGTGATAAAATTCGAACGTGGTCGAAAATGAAAAGGTTTATGACTAAGAGGTATCTATTGGAGCATTATCGATGAGATCTTTACCTCAAGTTGCAGTCGCTTCAGCAAGTTTCAAGGGTATCGGAGTACACGAGGGAGTTCGAGAGACTCTTGCTGTAGTTTGATGTCCAAGAAGCCGAAGAGCAAACCATTGCAAGGTATCTTCGAGGACTTAAGCCTCAGATCGCGGATGCAGTCAAACTTCAACAGTATTTCAACTTCGACGATGTTAGAGCGCTTGCCCACAAGGTTAAGCAGTGGCAAGCGAGAAGATCGAGTACCGGCCCATTCATGAAGGTTCCGCCTTTCAACAAGGGGAGTAGCTCCCAAGCAAGCCACCGTCGGCGACGACGAGGATCGACTACTAAGCCTGAAGTCAAGTCGAAAGAGCGATAATGCTAGACGATGTTTCAAGTGCCAAGGTAGGACACATGGCTTCTGAGTGTCCATCGAGGAGAAACGTTGTCAATAGAGAGCTATCTGATGGGAAGAAGGGTTCGATGAGAACATCGATCCTATTTGGGATGCATAAAAGATTGAGAGTACCCGGACGAAGGAGAGTTGTTGGTCGTCCGAAAAGCTTTAAGCGTAACACCCACTAGAGAGGAGAATCAAAGGGAAAGTATTTTCCACACCAGGTGCACAGTCGAAGGAAAGGTTTGGATGGTGATTGGGGATAGCGGAAGCTGTACCAAAGCCGTGTCGAGGACGATGGTCGAAAAACTGAAGTTACCTATCGAAGCTCATCCTCATCCCTATTGACTACAGGCTTAACAAGGAGAGTGATGTACGAGTTACCCAGAGAGCGCGAGTTCCATTTTCTATTGAGAAAAGCTACAAGGATGAAGTCGTTTACGACGTTATTCCAATGGATGCGTGCCACTTGCTGACCGTGGCAGATTGATCGACGCGCACAACATGACGGATATCGCAATACCTATTCCATCAGCATCGACGAGAAGAAGGTCACTTTGATCCCCCTGATATCTCAACCTATGATAGCACCACAGAATCGATCTATCAATCAGCGTCTCAAAAGAGTTCAATTGGTTCGAGCGATCCATGAAAGTGAAAAGGCTTATTTTCTGATTCTTGTCGAAACAACCCAAGATCAATCGACGAGCCATCCCCTAGCTGTATCCGTACTCGAGGATGTTGGATCGTTCAGGACCACTAAGATGGGGGTGAATTAGTGTTTATAACTTTTTTGCCCTTTTTCAGTGTAAGCGGAAGCGTACTGTATCTCAGCAGAGTGTTTCTCAGAATGAGATCTGCTTCGCTGTAACCGTTACGATTTTGTAGAGTAGGTTTTCGTACTAGTGTTGCGCGATTGTAATGGACATAGTAATTTATAGTGGTTCGGTCTTAATCGACCTACATCCACTTTCCACCAACGAGGTGATTCCACTATTTGAAAATAATGGGTGCAAAGAGCCCTTGCACTAGGCGTTTGGTTTCTCACAAAGTGAGATTTAGAATCCTTTACAGCAGATGATCACTTCTGGGCAACGATCAGCTCCTCACACAGTGGACGTCTTCTCGTTTCCAGCAGAATGATACTTATACTCAGCAGTTGGTAGCTCAATGGATTCCATACAGAACGTTGTCACTCAAACGTAAGCCTGTCTATCAAAGCACACATACAAGGTTATGTTAGAGTATAAATCCTTAGATAATAATCCTTAAAGTGACAGAAAGACTTCTCAAAGAGCAGCTCGTTTCGGATTCACAACAAAGGATTGCTTCAGCACTTAGTCGTTCAGCAGAGGATTTCCATACAGTTTCTGTCTCTTCTCAAGATGAGCCTGTCTCTTCCACACAGTTTCTGTCTCTTAAAGTACTCAAGAGACAACCACAAAGATAACCACTTAGATCATATAGAAAAACAAAAGAAAAGGTTTGGTTCCTCACTCATAAGATGTGAAGCTCGCTCATGCGGAGTTTGCATACAACAGAGCCCCAAGTCCGACAACAAAGTCATCACCCTTCTAGGTAGTTTACGGACTCAATCCTTTAGTCCCTGTCGAACTAATGTGTGTGAGTGATGCTAGATCAGTTAGCTAAGATGCTGAAGAACGTGCAAAGGAGATGAGATTGCTCCATGAGAAGATTTGAGCACAGATCGAGAAGGCTAATCATCGTATCAGGAAAGGGCCAATCGAGGACGTAGAGGGAAGATTTTTTAACCCGGAGAATTGGAGTGGGTTCTTCTGCGGAAGGAACGCTTTTTCTGCCAAAAGGAAGAACAAGCTGATGCCTCGAGCGGAAGGACCTTTCATGATCGTCGAACGCACCAACAATAATGCCTAGAAGGTCGAATTACCAGGAGAATATGGAGTATCCGCCACTTTCAACGTCAAGGACCTCATACCGTATGTTGAAGATGAGGATTCTGCAAGTTTGAGGGCACACTCTCTTCAACAAGGGGAAGTTGATACAAGGACCATCGACGATGATACAAGAACCATCGACGCACCATCGACTAGAGCTGTCAACTTGCTCATCATCGACTAACTTACAAAACGTCGAAGTAAGGGTCCATCGAAACAAGTCACCATCGAAGTAACGGACACGTCGCAGCAAGTCGTCGAAACAGAAGCAACTCCACATCGAATGCATCTCTAGTTCCCAGTCATTCATGCATTTTCCATTCATGCATTAGCATTTATGTTTGTTGCATTTCTAATAAGCCATTTATGACATGAAACTGGCCATGCATGCATGTTATATAAGTTTATTTATGTACTTGTTATGGTGATCCCTATATAATGGGCGCCGTTGTAAGCATTTGAACAACTTTTGATCAGATTATAGACCCTTTGTAAGACTTTGTCTTTCTATCGGAAGTGAGTGGATTCTCCTTCAATCTCGTTCTTCATTTGGTGGATTCCAAGTGAGGATTGAGTTGAGCGTATCAACCGGTGGTGGTGTATCTGTATCCACGGCCAAACGAGTTTATTCAAGTTCTTCTTTCACGGTGGTGATTTCTGTATTTGTGGAGGTTGAATCTCAACCTATCCTTCGTCTATCCCCAGCTATATTCCTATTTTCAGCCACACCCCTAAACACATCCTTCCGTCCATACCCTATGTCCACTCCATTCCGCACCCATAGTGACGTTTCCCTTCGTCTTTGGTATTGGAATCATCTATTCCTTGCCGTCACCGTATCATTTAGGCTATGACCAGTGAGTTTGAGAAATGTCCATACCATCCATTAGCATCCTGCATAGTTCAGCAGCTTCTGGTACTTCATCCTCAACTTTTTCCTTAGCCTCCCTCGGCTGCTGAAGAATGTCTCCTCATCTTTAATCCCTTGACACCATCAGGGCTGTCATTCTTGTGGTCATTAACCTCGCCCCCTTCACCTTCCTCAGCGTCAAGCAAATTTTCTAGGTCTCCAGCTAATGAGTGCTAATTGAGGGGTGCTTTCCGAATTATGTTGCATACAATGTACTGTTTAATGGGCTATGTAAGAGGGGTGAAATTCTGCGTGCATTCAAGTTATCAATAATATGTACCTTAAAGGATGCTTTTCCCGACGAAGCAACTTACAATACACTTATCTAATTTGTGGAGAAAAGAGGATTAGGTGGGAACCAATATGCTTAACGAGGTTATATATAGTGCTCTAATTGATGGTTTATGTCGAGAAGGGAAGCCGAAAGAAGTAGAGGAAGCTCTGGCAGACATGATCAGTAAGGGGTTCAAGCCCAATGCTTCCCCACATATAGCTAGCTCATTTTTAAGGGGCTCTTTAGTATAGGAAGCACCCAAGATGCCTTTCTTATGTGGGGGAAGAAATGGAAAGTAACTGTGATATGAAAAATTCAAAGATGGACTTAGTTGGGTAGGGAAATTGGAAGATGCCTTGATTTTCTGGAAGGAGTTATGGGTTAAAGTTTTTAGCCCAGATATGATCACTTATAGTTCAATGATAAATGGTCTCTGCAATAATGGTGATATGAGATTACCTACAACACATTATTCAATGCATTGCGTAGGCGGGGCGACATTTCATATGCCATAGATCTCTTAAATGGCATGCATGCTAAAAAAAAGGATATGATCCTGATGTGACATGTAATATATTTTCTTGAAAGCACTAAGAGAAAAAGTGGCTTTTCCATCAGATGAGAGCCGATTGATTCTTAAATGAGTTGATGGTCCAGTTATTTTCAAATTACAAACTAAGAAAGGAGCCACTGAGAAATCTTGGTTTTGATGCTTGCAAAAGTTTATATTCCCAGAATTAACCACCTGGCATGTTGTTGTACAAAAACTTTGCAAGCCTAAGAAGATTCAGGCTGCCATTGACAAGGCTTGGAATGTTGATGTATGTGGGTTTCTTTTACTATATTATATGGCTTTGGGATATATCTCCGAGGTCGGGCCGATCTGCCTAGAGGTTGTGCAGTTATGACCACTCGTGCAGTGCAGTAGGTGTAGTCATGTCGGCGATCACTAGGTCGTGTAAACATCATTAAGTAACAGGGAGAGTGGGGAAGGCGGGAAAAATTATTTATGAAGGGAAGGAAAATTATAATATTAAATACAATTAGGGATTAGGAAAAATTAGGAAACGGTTCTTAAATAATCTATACGACCCTTTTTGAAGCATCCACATTATGCAATTTCGGGAAGCTTTCTAAACCCATCTTTCGTTTCGAATATGTGATTATTATCACGTGCCTTTGATTGGAAACAATAAAAATACTTTTCGCCTAATTCCCTTTGCGTCGTGGGCCCAATCCCATATTTGAAACGTTTGGCCTAGAGTTGTACCCAAATCGGGTTTGAAAATTTGTCCGACCCTACTAACACTTCCTCTTCGGGTTCTTGGAAATAATTTATGGGACTTTTGAACTTGATTAAATGTATATGTCGTCATACAAGTAAAAGCCAATCACATTCTCAAACAGATTACTAGTTAAAAAAAAGAAAACCATCGGGAGGAGTCAGGTGTGATGGCAAAAATTTGGATTTTATATTTGATGTTGGTTCACATTGTCATTCTGTTTCTAAATCTCTTTTAAACATGATAACGTGATCGTGCGTTGATATAATCTTAATATTCACTTCCATGGAAAAGAAAGAAACCTTTCCAAAGTTGCATAATGGGGATGTTTCAGAAAGGGTCCTGTAGATTATTTAAGAACCGTTTTCCCTTTTGGGTATCTCATAGTGGAAAGGGCTAATGTGAGGAAAAACCTCACCCCATGAGCTAGCTTTTAGGGTTGAGAAGGCCCAACAACACCCAACAGTGGTATCAAAGCCAAGTTCACAATAATCCTAAAAAATGCTGGAGAGTAGAAGGTTAAGTTAAGCCCACAAGCCCGATGTGTGAAGGGGGAGATTGTTGGGTATCCCACATCAGTTGAGGAAAGGGCTGGGACCTCACCCAATAGTAAGCCTGGTTCTTAACAATCCCCTCAAATGTCGGAGAGCGGAAGGTTAAGCCCACAAGCCCGTTGTGTGTGAAGTGTGAGGGAAAGCAGCCTCACCCCATGAGTTCTTAAGGTTGAGAAGGCAAAACAACACCCAAGTGTGGTATCAGAATCCATTCACAACAATCCCCTAAAATGCCGGAGAGTGGAAGGTTAAGCCCATAAGCCCCATGTGTGAAGGGGAAGATTGTTAGGTATCCCATATCAATTATGAAAGGGGATGAGTGCTTACTTATAAGTGTGATGCCATATTGACCGGCTACGAGTGGGATTCACGTCTCAAGAGAAAATTCTTCTACCAGACGTCCTTCAGGGTCCCTCTTTCCAATGTGACAAACTTTAGCATTCTGTGGGTTGAACATGTACAACGGCATCCTAATGCGATACGTGAAGGCCTCCTCTGCCTACTTGGGGAAACAACTGGACTCGGTCGACATTGATTTGACGTATTACTGGAGTAAGGACCTCATGACCCTAGATGTTCGAGGATGTACTTGAAGAGATAGAGCAGATGGCGGTGTTCAAGTATGGGGCACTCGCACACTGGGGAAAGAGCAGGAAAGTTGCGTTCGCCAAAGTGATCAAGAAGTACGAAAACTACACCGAGTTCCTAAAGGTGAACGATGAGTACGATCCCTCAGGGCGGTTCTCGAAAGAGTGGATGAATAAGATCTTCAAAATTGATCAGGAAGAGGTGATGATTGAGAAGGACGGCTGTGCCCTCGAAGGGCTGTGTGTGTTCGACCGACTCGCATTGCGCTCCGGGTAAAGGATACTATTGCGTCCGGGAAAGTTTACAAGGATGCCAAAGTCTGCACTAAGATTTAAGTTGGTACAATGTCAATGGCATACATAAAAATTAAAGAATAAATGATTTTTAAATAAAAATTTGTTCCCCCAGCACGTCTCTGGGTTTAATGACAACGGTTTGTTCATGGCGTTACAAGGCACGTGCACCTCCCAACTCCTGTGTCATAATCTTTTCGTGTTAATCTCTGCATGTCGCGTTCTGCCATAATTGTTCGTTATGGATGCAGTTGTACCCAAATCGGGTTCGGAAAGCCCTTTTACTCCAGCAACACTTCCTTTTCGGGCTTCGTCGTCATCTGGTTGTATAATACCGGAACTGAGGACGTGTTCATAAAGTACCCTATTCACTTGAGTTTACAGTATAGAGTTGTACCCTGCTTCTCGATGGAGGAGTATATGTCGAAACTGTCAAAGAAGGGTCTGACACTGCCACTGCTGGTAGATGGGTAAAGGATTAATATTGTTGTCACCCAGATAAGGGGGGAAGTTGGGGAGATTGTCGACGATGACACAGTCCTCGTCAGACTTCAAGCAAGCTGGAGTGTAACTGAGCGGGGGTAGGGAGAATTCCCAGCTCCAGTCCGGGTTGTAGTCGTTGATGAAACCCGGGAATGAAGACGACACCGCTTGAACCGCCATAGCGCTATCCAATCTGTATATAAGGGTCCAGTCGGGTGGGCCTAGACCGGCTTCGGGCACGTAAACTCCCGTCAGTTCCACCGCTGCTTTCCCCTGCATTCTCGACCTCCGATATCGGTTTGTGCGTCACGGGGTCGATGCCCTTCTGCCTGAGCTTCTTCTTCAGGCATGAGTTCCACAAGTTCTTAATCTAGTTATCCGTCCTCCCCAATTTTACGAGCACATGGTTCACTGAGCATATTTATTAAATCATTTATGTTATTCTTTAACAAAAATAAACTTATATTGTACATGCGCTGTGTGAATAACACAGAAATTCTATCTGATAATTTTTATTAATAAAAAACATATCTGTATTTAGAGAATCCTAAATGTCTTGTATCATTGCATTTGTAGCTATTGATGAACATAACAATAACATCAGCTCGTCAGATCAGCTTACCACGTTGTTTCTCTTCTTCTAGATACTCAGAGATTCTGGTTTTTCATACCTCGAGAATTTTGTAGAAACCTTACCTTTTGACCTAAAAGGTTAAGCTATTAGGTGAAACTTTGTTATATATTATATAGTTTAACCCCCCTCAGGTCGAACCTGGCTTTTTGGGTTTTTTGCGTGCGTGGGGTTTGAACCAGGACCGCTCTGATACCCTATAGATACCTCACCGTTTGACGTAAAAGCTTAAAGTGTTAGGTGAGATGATAAGGTTTCTACATGATATCATAGCGGTCCTGGGTTCAACCCCGCCTTGATCCGGCCCCGTTCGACTTGAGATGAGTGTTAAACTATATAATATATAACCAAGCTTACTTAACAGCTTAACCTTTTAGGTCAAACCGTAATGTTTCTACAAATTTTACATGTAAACCATCCTTAAATTCCAACACAGGGTCGGCAAACTTCTCCCTTGATTTTCGTCCACCTGAACAAGCACAGGCAGAGATGCCATTTATTCGTTGCTGTATAGAATGATTCTTTTCGAACCTTCCAACACCGAGGATTGAACTGTAGTGGCAGGGGGTAAAGATCTGGGTCCAAATGCACCGTGGAATTTACGAGCATGATCGCCCACCCTGCTGGGATTGTCATCCCTAGGACATTGCGGTATAATGGTAAAGAGAAGTAAAAGGACAACAAAACGAGAAAAAACACACATGGCCTTTCAAAATGGGATGGAAAAATAACCTTTGACATGAACATCTCGGACAGCTCTCCTTAATGTTTCAGGAATCACATTATCCAATCTAAATGTCTCTTTAATGACTTTACAAACAAGGGCTTATCCGTCTAAATGCAACCGCAATTAATGGGTCTTTGATGACCTACAAACAATTTCACATGTCGGCCATATAATGTTTTAGGGTATTATAATATCGGCAATTATATCGCGGAACTTCATGTGGGTGTGTTTCCGGTGGAAACCGTAACACGTCGCGGTCGAATCGTGGCGAACCCATAGGGTTCAAGAAGAAAAAGGGATAGACGAAAAGGGAGAAAAGAAGATTTTCATTGATGAACGCTAAATAGATTACACGGGGATGTCCTAAAGATTGCTTAGAGATTCTGCCGTAAAACTAATATAAAAGAGAAAAGTATCTGACTATGTGTCGATGTTGTCCTTGATTGCCTAGTATCTAAAGATAAAAGAATCTTCGATTCGTAGTTGATTAGCACTTGATAGTTATCTTCAGATCTTCAGACGCACGTGTGTAAATCCTTCGATCCTATCTTCAATTTCCGCACGTTCTTCACTTATAAAATCTTATCTATCCATAAAATCAGATAGTCGACTGATTTCTCTAGATCGACTGGGTTAGATTTTCTCCGTCACTAGGGGAAAGAGACTAGATTAGATATTTCCATCGATGGTGATTGATCGACTCTCTTATAAATTCTCCCAAGAGTTAGATTTTTTCCATGTCAGATTTTCTCGTTCGATGGGGAGAATCCTTTATTCGACTAATTAGATTCTCTCCATCGACAGGGGAGAATCGTCCATCGATAGAGTTAGATTTTCTCAGTCAATCATCGACTAAAATCAGGTTTTTGCCAATCGATGAAGAGAGATTTGTATAGACAAACTAGACTTGCCTTGAATCGACTCAACTATTATATATCAATGATTGTGCTCTACTCAAATAACAATCGACAGCCCAAAATAATCTGGTGCAAATATTTGCTCCCCTCATAACAAATTAATGAGGAGATCTCTGAATTAATCGAAATCTTACTTGGCTGGTCAAAAAATTCAATCGACGGAACGTTTTTTTCCGTCACACGTTTAATATTTTTCCTTTTCAATCGACTATATTTTTTAGTCGATTTTGCCAGATTGATCGAACACGTGACCTTCTGATTTATAGGTAGAAAGATTCCCCCCCTCCCAATCAATCGACTAGAAGATTTATTCTCCAGTCGAATTACACACATCCAGACAATATTTTATTATAAAAATAAGGAATTAATCGACTGAGAATATTCGAATATCAATTAATCTATTAAGGTGGTCTAAAACCACTATATTTCAAGGAAAGTTTTGTCCTTAATCGATGAATCGAATCGTCATATGCCTTTTCACAATTCGTTTTTTCCGAATAGCGTGACGGATTTCGATTAACTGAATTTTTTAGAGCGTTTGCGCATTAGTTGATCGCCCTTAACAAACATTTTTCGAATGTTATTGAGATTATGCTTTTTTCAGTTTTTCGAATGGCATTATAGATTCACTAGACTGGATTTTGAAAGCGTCGCATAATTTTGGATTACTTTCGGTGGTTACTTGCCGGTTTTCCGTATGAACATGCATCGGAGTAAGAACCGCCAAACGCAAAGTCATCAAACGGAAAGTTTCCATTTCCCGAATCATAATTTCCAGGCGCTCCGATATATTACAGAGGGCATTTCTTATATATATTCGCGCTTCCAACTTTCGGATGGCTTTTTTCAAAGCCTCATCCGAATGTTCGTCGGGCGATCGAACAAATTTCTCAATGAAATTTACATTCGCGTTGCAGTTCTTTCCACGCTCACCGTACCAAAAATGTGTTTCCGACGGAAACCGCGACACGTCGCAAACGAATCGTGGCGAACCCATAGGGTTCAAGAAGAAAAAGGAAAAGAAGAAAAGGGAGAAAGGAAGATTTCCAATGATGAACGTTGAATAGACTACACAGGGATGTCTTAAAGATTGCCTAGAGATTCTGTCCTAAAACTAAGATAAAAGACAAAAGTGTCCGACTGTGTGTCGATGATTGCCTGGTCTTGCCCTCTATTTATAGAGAATCTTCGATTGGCGGTTGATTGGCACTTGGCAGTTATCTTCAGATCTTCCGACGTACTTGTGTAAATCATTCGATCCGATCTTCAATTTCCGCACCTTCTAATTGTGATCTTCACCTGTAAAATCTTATCTATCCATAAAATCAGATTCTCCTAGTTGACTAATTTGTCTTGATCGACTGGGTTAGATTTTCTCCATCGACTGGGGGAATCGTCCATCGACGGGGAGAATCTCCATCGAGACTAGATTAGATTTTTCCATCGACTGTCAAATTTTCTCCTTCGATAGGGAGAATCCTCTATCGACTGATTAGATTCTCTCCATCGACGGGGGAGAATCGTGATAGAGTTAGATTTTCTTAAGAGAGATTTTTACGGACAAATTAGACTTGCCTTAAATTGACTCAACTATAATATTCGTCAATTGCGCTCTACTCAAATCACAATCGACGGCCCAAAATAATATGGTGCAAACACGGTGCTTTATGAATTCCATTGGTAGTAGGGTCTCACCGTGGTTGCCGCCTTCTTGACATCGACGCTAGGTTGGGCCGACCATTTTTCCATGGATCTCAACATAACTATTTGTATCTCGGGAAGTATCCCCTTCATCGTCTTCTGGCCAAATTGATTGAGTACAATCCCCTATAACGGTGAACTTCACCTACCCCGGTCAGCTTAGATTCCCCCTCCATCGAGAACAGCGAGAACGCATTCATGTACCACAGCTCGACCGATCTCCCTTCTTGTTGGATGATGTATTCAATGAATTCCTGATCCGTGGACGCGACAACCTACCGTCCAGCCAAACTAGTTCTGAAGATTGGCCCGTTCCTAGAGAACAAATGCTTTAAGCCCACCATTTCGTCTTGTGCTCTACCGTACCCATGATTTCTCTTGTATTAGAAAAGAAATCGAAATGAATCTGAAGGGAATTACCTTGTAAGTCTTTTTGCGACGAATGGATGGGTGTCCAGGGAGTGGTAAGGAGTTGAATGGTTTCTCCGATGAATGGAATTCCCATCGAACCAGGGGGAAGAACTCCATTGCATTTTGGATTCGCCCATTCCCTCGTCAACATCACAGCGAACAGAAAAACGGCAGCCAAGAACAAAAGCCATGTTTCATGCGAATGTTTTGAGAACTTTTGGAGGGAAAAAAAAAACAAAATCAATTGGGCTACTGAACGGCATTGCTCCTAATCCTGCCACGTGTTCATAATTTTAAAACATTAAATGCTCAACAGTTAACTAATCATATCAAAATGTAAAATTCCAATATTTTAACATGTTTGTTGAATTTTAAATTTTATACTAATTTAAAATACTAAATATATTATAAAAATAGTTCCCCATAATCCAAAATTAAAATAAGAAGGATCTATCCGGAATAATATCATTCTCGGCATTTGCTCACAACCCCGAGGCCGTCCTGTCTAATTTTTTTTCTTTTTTTTTTCCTCTTAAATGAATGCAAAAATAATGCTATTAAGAGATGTGATGAAATGCAATCATTTCAAATGTGAAACTCGAGATCTATCCGAGTAAAAAATTAAACAATATTATATCAAACTAAAATATCATATAAAATAATCCCACTATAATTCAAAAAATTAAAATATTTGTCTTTATACCAAACTAACTTGTGTTCGATGCTAGATCATCATGACTCATCATGCAAGGACAAGATGAAGGGAAAGAAAGAGTCCCTGTCAGTTTCATGAAAAATTAAAAGCAATACAAGTACAGAACTACCTGAAGCGAGTTTTCTCACATTCGCAAAATCGAGCACCCGGGGATCGAGATCGAGTCCTCCGTCTCTTCTTAATTTACATAAAGTTTGGCTAATCTCAATTGTGATATCCGGATCTGACGGCTAGGATCACAAGAGACGTAATAATAATTATTTAACAAAATGTTATAAAACCATTGTTGAATCGTTCAGGAACACTACGAGGGGGGTGAATTAGTGTTTATAACTTTTTCGCCCTTTCTCAGTGTCAGCGGAAGCGTACTGTATCACAGCAGAACGTTTCTCAAAATGAGAACTGCTTTGCTGTAACTGCTACGACTTGATCGTTGGATTCTCGTATGAGTGTTTACGCAATCGTAAGGGACACAGTAGTTGTATAGTGGTTCGGCCCTAAACGACCCTACGTCCACTTTCTCCAACCGTAGAGGATGATTCCAACTATTATGAAAAATAATGGGTGCAAAGAAAGAGCCCTCTGCACTAGCGCTTCGAGTACAGTTTTTCTCACAAAGTGAGATTTAGAAATCCTGTACAATAGATGATCACGTCCTGGCATACGGTCAGTTCCTCACACAGTGGACATTATCTTAATGCACGTTGGGTCCAGCAGAATGATGCTCACACCATCAGCAGTTATGATTGCTCAAAGGATTCGCACACAGCTCGTATAGTGTACGCTTAAATATAAAACCTGACTATCAAAGCAGAGAGACAACGTTGTTTGCGGGTTTGGGCGTGTGTTTAGTAATAATAAATCCTCACAGATAATTCCTTACAGTGAAGAATGGCTTCTCAGAGAGCAGCCCGTTATTTTGACTTCACCAGCGAAGGAAGTAGCCTTCGGCAAATTGTTTGCTCAGAAGAGGATTTCCACAAAGATTATACGTCCCTTCTCCAGGAATGATCCTGTTCTATAAAGCGCAATGAGAGACAACAATCAAAAGTTGATCATATAGATCACCACAAATATTCAACGAAGAGAAGAACCACAAAGATCACAAAGAGAACCACAAAGATCACAAAGTAGAACCATAAAGAACCACTTAGAAGGTATCCGCCCTACACTCTAGTTTCGGACGTGTCACGGTTACCACAGCCGTGGACTCCCACTGCACTGCACACCCAAGTGCCTAGGGTGGTGAATTTTATCGATCCGTTGTGCTTCCCACGCAAACCTGCTTTAACTAACCCTACTGTCATCAGGCGTTCCAAGACTTAACTTTCTGCACAGCACCCCTGAGCTCGTGAGGAACTCTTTCCCCTCCGGCGTCGTTCCCAAACCTCCTACTCTACACCCTCAGGCACGAGACTTCTGGCGGACCGAGCCCGCAAGTGCGTGTTTAACTGCTCAAACTCCGTAGGCTCGAGACTTCCCTGCGAAAAGACACGACAAGAACGGCTTCTTGCCGATGGGTCAGCAACTGGTTACTGCAATCAGCACAGGTATTCAATTAGCTTCCCTCAGACGATTCGCCGGCTGCTCGTTGAACGCACCGAGGACACCTAGTCCCTCTCACGACGATCAAGGAATCTGAACTCAGCCCCTTGACACCCTCGCACGCAGTTTGCGAGCAATAAGAACCAGGAGACACTTAGCACCTTCTGCTCTCCATCGACCACTTAGACCACTCAGCCCACTTAGAAATCGTTTGAAAACGTCCAGCGGTTATGTGAGGGTCGTCTGGTATAAAAAGGAACGAAACAAATAATCAATTTCCCAAAAACGAATAATTTGTTTCCTAAAATCAGAATACATGAAGCTGTAATCGTGGATCAGCAACAGGATGCTCAACGGTCATAATGACCAAGAAGGGAAGGAAATTTTTGATGATATTCCTTGCACGTATAATCTTATCAGATTAAATAATGATTATCAGAATCAGATAATATATTTAATCATTAAATATAATTAGACTGCAATAAGCAAATCTGGAATAATAATTATTCTTTCGTCAGCGCAATAACGCAGAATAGTTTTGCTGTAATGCAGCAAGGTCTTTCCGACACATTGCTTAGGTTGCAGCGTAACATTGCTGCAGAATATTCAAGAAATATTTTGTTTCCAAAATTAAACTTGGAAGCTAATCTCGCAATATTTAGATGCCTAAACATTTATAATGAGATCATTAAGCTAGATTAAATGAACTTGGACACTCAGACGAATATTCTGAATTAGCCCAAAATAAAAAGTGAATATTAGAAAATATGTTTCCATATTTTCAGTGTTTATGCGTAAAATCACAGTAACATTTTACTGTAACGCAGCAAACTGTAATTGTTACTTGTTGTGGTTCAGCAACACATTTCTCTAGCTCATCACTAAGAATAAGCGAAGTGTTACAGCGACTAGCTTCTCAAGCTCATCATCAAAACCAGGACTAACATTCTCCCCCTTTTTGATGATGACAAAACACGAAGCGCATAGGGAATAGATCATAGAGCTTGAAACACAAACTCAACTCCCCCTGAAATTAAGCAAGCTCCCCCTGAGAGTAAGCAGGCAGTAGTAACACACTTCTCCCCCCTTTTTGTCATATCAAAAGGAAATGGAAGATAAAATGGAAACTGCATATATACTTGTGCTGCAAAAATTGCAAAGCACCCAAACAAGTTCGAACATCTTAAATGCATTCAAAAGAAATATAGTGGAGAGATACTCAATCCACTTCAAAGTTATTCAAAATAAAGAACTAGAGTTCTCAACATCAGAAACCACAACAAGGAGAGTCATCTCAATCCTCGCGCGGGAGTTCCTTGACAACAACCATCATCTCCTCAGTCATTTTCTCCAGCTTAGTCAGCCTTTCACCAAAGCCGTCCATCCTTTCCAGGAGACAACGCCTGGTGGTAAGTTGATCTCATCACATATTGTGGCCATGAGCTTGGAGTAAGAGACATCACCTGTGGACCAGTGTGCTTCACATTTAACCCGCGTAACAAATCAGCGAAGGCTTTCGAACCATCCTCAACTTCTGGTGGAAGCTTTCACGAAAGCCCATTAACAGAAGTGAGTACATCCAACAGTACCATTCATTTGTTTTTCATTCTTGAGACCAGCATAACACAGGGAGACCCTGCCCCAGCCTTTATAGCAGAAAGCCATTCTATGCTTAGAAGATCACAGGAATGATTCAGAGATGCTTATGGGAACCCAATATCAACCCAAGATTTTCCAACAAACATCACCACTTTGTGCAGCAACAGAAAAGGGTGTTTGTCTATAGCCAGAAAACAAGGGACTACAACTCCTCATGATAAAGATGGGCTCATTTGATCAGGAATCAACTACCACAATAAATATCACTGTTGAGACAGATGAGATACAATTAAAAAAAGTGCCACTCCAGAGATAAACAAGCAACACATTTGTTTCAACGATGATAAAAAATTCAGATAATTATAAATCCTTCTCTTAGATTAGAAATTCATTTAATTTCACAGAATTTTTTACATCATCATTTAAGTGACAAACAGTCAGCAAGTAGCAGTAAAAAAAGAGGAGTAAAGCTTTTACATCAGATCCTTGTTCTCAAACAGCAGTTCACAAGAACAACAAGACATAAATCATTTGATGAGATCAGTCATCAAAAGATCTGTTTGGGGGTGGTTGACATATTAAAATTTTGGAGAAAGGATCATTAGTAGGGAGGAGCCTTTCTTTCAGAGAGTTTTTTGATTTTTTTCCAAGTCAGGGACATAAGTTTTTGTTGTTCTCTCAGAGAGAGAGATTTTTAAGTTTTATATCAAGAGGTGTGATATATTCTTGAGAGGTGTTTTTCTTGTTAGGAGAGTTTTTAATCCACCGATTTTCAGGAGTTGATGGTTTTTAGAAATATTTTGACATAGGTTGTTGTGGAAATATTTTGAGTGTTTAGGGCTGGATTTTGGTGGAGGTTTGAGTTGTCGATGAGGGGAGAGTTTGTTTTTTTTTTTTTTTGGGTTTAGATTTTTTGTTGGATATTTTTGATTATTTTTGGGGGTTTTTTGTATATTTTAGATTTGAGATTGGTTTTTTTTTTTTTTTTTTTTTGTTGTTTTGTTTTGAGGTTTTTTTAGTTTTTTTTTTTTTGTTTTTGTGGTGTTGGTGGGGATTTTGTTTTGGTTTTTTTTTTTTTTTTTTTGGTTTTTGGTTATTTTTTTTGTGTATTTTTTTTTTTTTGTTGTTTTTGGTTTTGGTGATTTTTTTCTTTTTTTGATGTTGTGGGTTTTTGGTTTTTGTTTTTTTTGTTTTTTTTGTATGAGTGGGGATTTTTTTATTTTTTGTTTGTTGGGTTTTTTTTTGTTGTTCGGTTGGTAAGAAAAAATCATGGATTAATGATTTGTGAAAAAATCAACATTAAGCTCATTTATCATTTAAATTATAAACTTTTTTAAACCTCTTTCATACCAAATTATTACAAATAAAATCATCATCCAATATTCTTAGAACAGTAGTTTCTTTACAAATTTTGGAATTATTCAAGCAGATGACCCATGTTAATTTCATAAATCTAATTATATGACATTGTCACGAGGTCAACCAGATAATTAAATTTATAAACATTGTTTTTCTCAAAAAATCAATTGTCATATTTTCCCACACCTTAAAGAGATAACAAATTTGTGCCTTCCTTTTAACATACAGGATTTTCTTTATAAAGAGGTTGATGAGATATTTATATTTCGATGATGGGAAAGAGGAGGTTTTTTTTAAATCCGGTTTAAAATAGGAATTTTTTCTTTGATTAGAAAGGAAGAGTCAAGGAAGGTAAATCACCCAAATTTTGGCAACAAATAATTCTCTACCAAGAGAGAAAATATTATTACGTTTTATCTTATGAGTGAGGATTACAAATTCCTAACTCATCCCGTAAATAATTAAACCTCTCTTTATCAAGTGGTTTAGTAAATATATCAGCAAGTTGTTGCTCAGTATTAATGTACTGAATATCCACATTGCCATTTTGCACATTGTCACGAAGAAAATGATGTCTCAACTCAATATGCTTAGATCTTGAGTGATGGACAAGATTTCGTGATAAATTAATTGCACTTGTGTTGTCACACATTATTGGAATACTATCAAAATGAAGATTGTAATCTTCAAGTTGTTGTCGCATCCAAAGTAATTGGGCACAGCAACTAGCTGCTGCGACATATTCAGCCTCTGCTGTAAATAAAGCAACCGATGTCTGCTTTTTAGAGAACCAGGAAATCAACATATTTCCTAGTAATTGACAAGTACCAGATGTGCTCTTTCTATCAATGCGACATCCAGCGTAGTCAGCATCAGAATATCCTACAGGATCCAGCAACGATCCTCTGGGATACCACAGACCTAAGCTGACAGTTCCTACGAGATATCGAAAGATCCTCTTAACTACAGCAAGATGTGACTCTTTTGGAGCAGACTGATATCTAGCGCATAAGCATACGCTAAACATGATATCAGGTCTCGAAGCAGTAAGATAGAGTAATGATCCTATCATGCTCCTATATGATTTGGAATCAACTTCCTTTCCATCCTCATATTTCTCAATTTTGGTATTACTGCCTGTTGGAGTTGACAGAGGTTTAGCATTCTCAAGATTAAATTTTTTGAGCAACTGTTTGCTGTATTTTTCTTGATGGATAAAAATTCTATCTTTGGTGTGTTTGATTTGAAGTCCAAGAAAGAAAGTTAGTTCTCTCATGAGACTCATTTCAAATTCTCCTTTCATTAGATCAGAGAATTCGGTACATAATTTTTCATTAGTTGAACCAAATATAATGTCGTCAACATATATTTGAGCAACTAGAAGATCAGCATCCTGTTTCTTAAGAAACAAGGTTGTGTCTATTTTTCCACGCTTATATCCTTTCTCAATGAGAAAAGAACTAAGCTTTTCATACCATGCTCTTGGTGTTTGCTTAAGCCCATACAAGGCTTTAGAGAGCTTAAAAACATGATTACGATACTTTGGATTAGTGAATCCAGGAGGTTGTTCAACATACACTTCCTCGTTTAGATCACCATTAAGGAATGCGCTTTTCACATCTATTTGAAATAACTTAAAGTCATTATAGCAAGCATACGCTAAGAGTAGACGTATTGCCTCCGTGCTACAGGAGCAAATGTCTCATCATAATCAATACCCTCTTCTTGAGAGTAACCTTTTGCTACAAGTCTGGCTTTGTTTCTTACAACATTTCCCGACTCAATCAATGTCATTATTCGTCGATGAACCCATTTTGTTACGCAATAATGGAACGATCATTGGGTCTATTAAGGTACTAAACTCCAAAACTTTGTTTCTCTCAAATTGGTTTCATTTCCTCCTTGCATTGCAATGAAATCACAATTGGAGGGTACAATCAACGCACATCATCACTGCCTTGAGGTTCATCTTGAGAGATAAAAGCAGAGTGTTCCCAGTACAGACTTTGCTGTATGTCGGGTTTCTAGCTACTTCCTGTTGTGCAATGATCCTATTACTGGTTTAATAGGATGTCTATTCTTATATAAAGGAGGAATATACGATCCTCTATCAGAGTGATATCCTGTAAACCATCCAGAATCATATTCATGTGTGTGCAGTAGGCACTTGCTTTACCATCTGCTACAAGTATTTCCATTCAGATTATTTTCAGCAACCATATGCTGAGATGTTTCATTTGATACTGTTGTTGAGAAGATTGCTTGCTGCTGCTTTCCACAACAAACTTCCTCCTGTGTCAGAGATACATCAACCTTAAACATTAATGGACTCTTCAACAGTTAGAGTTTCTTTTATTAAAAAACTCTATAATGCTATGCTCTGTCAAAGGAGGTGATCCTAGAGTAAAATATGCCCTCAGCAGATCGAGCATCAAACTTTTTCCCGACACCCATCTTTGATGGTCCCAAGAATCATAGACACTTACCTTCCAAATGGATGAGAAGTATCGAGATATGGGGAGGCCTTTCTGCCTTCTTAATAATAACTCATATGGAGTTTTTATACCAAATGAATATCTCAAATGATATACGGATTTGTGTATTGTAGCATGCTGTGGCTTACAAGAGCTTCAGCCCAACAGATTTTTAAGGCACACCTCTCCACTTTCCCATGCAAACATAGGTTCTTCTCGCCATGTCTTGTAAAGGTTCGATTCTCTTTCGCTCTACAACTCCATTTTGCTGTGGAGTGCGTATAGGAGGCAGAAGAGAGAAAAGAATTATTGATATAAGTACCACTAACTCTTCTCCAATAATTGAAGCAAAAAGTACATGGTTCTTACCCAAAATTCGCGGTGGGTACTACCAATGAATCCGTTCTTATACTTCGTACAGAAAAAACACACCTTTCTCATTTTGAAGTTGTATTTGACTAACGTTTCAAAGGTTGCAAAACGCCATCACTCTTGTGAGCCTAAGAATTTTAACCCAAGTGAATCTCGGAGAAGTCATCTACCACACCACACAGCTAATTCCATAACCTTTACCCCTCCAAGCCCGACTTTGAGTTCCTTGTTGGACCATATAAGTCCATAATGAAGTAATTCAAGCGGAGGTCTTGCTTGAAATCATATTCTTGCTTTTAAAAGATACCTTCTGTTTGTCTTTGCCAATAGCACAAAGCATTACATATCTTGTCTCATTGTTTACAAACTTGAATTTTAGGGTAAATCCCTTAATAGCAATCTTTCTGGCTAGTTAGTAGTGACAGCAAGTCATAGGTTTGCGGTGAGTCCCAAACGCTATCGGTGCCCATTGCCATAGAGTTTGCTTCGTCCTTAATGGACATGAGAAGACAAATTTTCTCCAGCGGGAGGGAGGACTGTTGTCTTAAAAAGACAAGGATACTATGTTGTTGTTTTTCTTGCGTTCAACCACATTGAAACACTAGTAACATTCATACCCCGAGTGAAACCAAAGTACATTTTTTCTCATTGAAGGCAACAATGATAGCCACTTTATCACAACAATTGACTAATTTACTAATCAATATATTGTGCTAGTGAGTACCTTTTGACATTAAAGAACTCCTTCAATGGTGGTGAAGGGGAGTCAGAAAAGCAAATGGTTTCCTGTTTCCTTATTTATAACCATCCCTTCTTTTCCATTATCACCAAAAGGTGACAGCACCACACATCCTGGGGGGGAAAACCAGTGTGGAGGAATAAGGAGACATCTCCTGACATGTGCCTCGCAAACAGCCACTCAATCTCAAGTACCATATCAAGAGTCCTTAGCGATGGACTTTGAAGGCAATCCCTGGAACATAGAGAAGAAAGAACTTAATTGATAGTCGTTTCCTTCCATTTGACAATAAAGAAAAACCAATCAAATTTAGAAGTAATGCCACGTATATCAATTTCGGCCGCCACATGGCAATTTTTAATGAAATGAACTGGCTCTTTGTACTGTCAGTATGCAAAGCTTAGGATAACCTTAGAAATAAATATAATGAGACTCGCGGCATTGCCTAACATGACGGAGGAACATATTTCCCCATGAGTGTGTGAATGTTTCTCATTTCCCAGAATCATTGCCTCTTATGCATACATAAATTCCGTTTTGCCTGTTTGCAGCATCCAAGTGTGCTGTGCTGCAAGTTCCTCAACTCTTTGATTTGGAATTGAGTAAGGAGGATGTTCTTTTATTACCGTTTTCTTAGCCTTTGCTGATAACTCTTCCTTAAGAAGACAGCCGGTTCTCAGCACTCAAAGGAATTTATTCTACCTTCTTAAGGGCCTTTATTGTTTGCAAGATATAAAGACTCAATTTTATCATAGAGTATCAGAGAAAAAGATTCTCAATATCTTTCAGCAGATAGATCAGGAAGGTGAGGGAAAAGCGTTTACCTTCTCAGTATTCAGCATTCAGTTTTGCGCCATTATAGCAAATGTTTTTGCTGTGTTTCGTCATCCTGGATCTGATTCCTCAGCACTTTACACTCCAAAGTGATGCCATCCAATGGCATTTGGTCTTGTATTTTGAAGAGATTTGCCCTTCTCATTCAAAAGTGGTGGCAATCTGGTTCTCGCTATCATAGACCTGGTTTGTTGTACTCATATCATACACCACCTTTACTTTGGTGTGGCGTTAGTATTCTTCTTTTTAATATCTCGCTTTCTCCCTTTTAAAGCGATTTTTTGCGAAGATACCTTTTGAATTTCCTTTGCCATCAAGGAGGACTTCATGTTCAGAATCAGATGAAAGATTCATCATCAGATTTCATCGGACATTTCAATACTTCCTTATAAATGCAACAGCATTTGGATTTCTTTTCTTCAGCAAAGACTTATGTTCTCATTCTCATAAGCGCACAAGAGAAACCAAGTGAAGCTGTTGATAGACCTTAAGCTCTCGTTAAGTCTTTTTTGCTTACTCTTTCTTCGATTGCCCGTTTTCGTTGGTTTCCCCAAGTTTTAGGCAAAGAGCGAAGTATCTTTTCTGACCAACACAAGAATTAGAAAATTGTTTTGCCAAAGTGCATTCACCATGGCATTTAGTGATAATTCGGTATGTCATTATCAAAACATTTCTGAATTTATTGACTCATCCTTTTTCATCTTGAATGCTTCGTATTGAGCTACTAATGCATTCACTTTGGTAATTTACCTTGGACTTGTTCTCGGTTTCCATCATAGATCAAAGCAAGTCCATCCCACATTTCTTTCGAGCCGTCTTACAAGTTACAGACGCGATTGAATTCGTTTTCCAGCCCAAAAAAGAGCGCACACGTTAAATAAGTGCCTTGCTTTAGTATTGAGAGAAATAGTTGCTCTTTCTTTCATTTTCATGCCGAATGTTCGTTTGGATTAGTGGAGGAACTATTAGATCTCCCTTCCATAATAATTTGCCAGCAATCGGCTTCTTTTGCTGGCCAATGAACAACTCCATTTCTCATTTTATCCAATATTATGAAAGTGTTGTCCTGCAAAGAACGGTGAATCGTTCGGTCGCAACTGAACCATCAGTCAAGAGCATTGACATTCTGTTTCAAGTACTCAGCCATGCACTTTACTCGTGCTTACTGTAAGACTTTCAGCAGAGCAAGCTGTTTTGTTTCAGCGCAACATAGTTCAGTACTAGCAATCACACAGAAAGCTATCCAGCCAACCCGCTCAGATACCAATTGTTGGCATCGTTCAGGAACAGCTAAGGAGGGGTGTGAATTAGTGATATATAAAACTTATTCGCCCTTCTCTCTCAGTGTCAACCGATAGCGTACAGTAACACAGCATAACGTTTCTCAAAAACATGAGCAACTGCTTATCTTGCAGTAACTGCCTGAGACTGACTTGATTCGATTGAGTTCTCGTATGAGTGTTTACGCAACACGTCAAGGGACACAATATTTTATAGTGAGGTTTCTTGCCTTAAAAAAAACTCGACCATACTTCCACTTTCCACCGTAGAGGAGATTCCACTATTTGAAAATAATGGGTTGCAAAGAACCCTTGCACTAGGCGTACGTTTTATTCCCACAAAGTGAGATTTAGAATCCTGTACAATAGATGATCACTCCTGGCACCGGTTAGTTTCCTCACACAGTGGACGCTGGCCTAGCTCGTGTCAGCAGGAATGATGCTCACTCTCAAGCAATTGAGATTGCCTCAAAGGATTCGCACACTCAGCTCGTTGTCGCTTAATAATAAACCTGATCTATCAAAGCAGCAGAGACAACGTATGTGATAGAATAGTAAATCCTCACAGATAATTCCCCCTTACAGTGAAGAATGGCTTCTTCAGAGAGGCAGCCCGTTTTTGCTTCACAGCGAAGGAATGCTTCGGCAATTGTTTGCCTCAGAAGAGGATTTCCAGAAAAGAACCCTTCTTCCAGGATGTATCCTGTCTATAAGCGACAAGAGAGACAACCACAAAGTTGATCAAATTAGATCACCACAAAGATCATCGAACGAGAAGAACCACAAAAGAGTCACAAAGAGAACCATAGAAGATCACAAAGAGAACAACAAAGACCACTTAGAAGGTATCCGTCCTACACTCAGTTCCGACGTGCACTGTTACCACAGCCGTGACTCACTGCACTGCACACCCAGTGCCTAGGGTGGAATTTTCCGATCCGTTGGTTCCACGCAACCTGCTTTACTAACCCTCTGTATCAGGCGTTCAAGACTTCTGCACAGCACCCCTGTGCTCGGGAGGAACTCTTTCCACTCCGGCGGCGTTCCCAACTCTTGCTCTACCCTGCAGGCACGAGACTTTTTGGCGCGCACCCGTAAGTACGTGTCTAACTGCTCAAACTCCGTAGTCTCGAGACTTCCCTGCGAAAAGACACGACAAGAACGGCTTCTTGCCAATGGGTCAGCAACCGGTTACTGCAATCAGCACAGGTATTCACTTAGCTTCCCTCAGTCGATTTGCCGGCTGCTCGTTGAACGCACCGAGGACACCTAGTCCCTCTCATGACGATCATGGAATCTGAACTCAGCCCCTTGACACCCTCACACGCAGTTTCCGAGCAATAAGAACCAGGAGACACTTAGCACCTTCCGCTCTCCGTCGACCAGTTAGACCACTCACACCACTCAACCACTCAGCCCACTTAGAAAACGTTCGAAATCGTCCAGCGATTATGTGAGGGTCGTCTGGTATAAAAAGGAACGAAACAAATAATCAATTTCCCAAAAACGAATAATTTGTTTCCTAAAATCAGAATACAGGAAGCTGTAATCGTGGATCAGCAACAGGATACTCAACGGTCATAATGACAAGAAGCGAAGGAAATCTTTGATGATATTCCTTGCACGTATAATCTTATCAGATTAAATAATGATTATCAGAATCAGATAATATATTTAATCATTAAATATAATTAGACTGCAATAAGCAAATCTGGAATAATAATTATTCTTTCGTCAGCTCAATAACGCAGAATAGTTTTGCTGTAATGCAGCAAGGTCTTTCTTAAGTGTAACGACACATTGCTTAGATTGCAGCGTAACATTGCTGCAGAATATTCAAGAAATATTTTGTTTCCAAAATTAAACTTGGAAAGCTAATCTCGCAATATTTAGATGCCAAAACATTTATAATGAGATCATTAAGCTAGATTAAATGAACTTGGACACTCAGACGAATATTCTGAATTAGCCCAAAATAAAATATGAATATTAGAAAATATGTTTCCATATTTTCAGTGTTTATGCGTAAAATCACAGTAACATTTTACTGTAACGCAGCAAACTGTAATTGTTACTTGCTGTGGTTCAGCAACACATTTCTCAAGCTCATCACTAAGAATAAGCGAAGTGTTACAGCGACTAGCTTCTCAAGCTCATCATCAAAACCAGGACTAACAACCATATCCACGTAATCATACAAATATTAAGTTATCGCTGAAATTTTATCATAATGGCTTGAAAATGTGAAGGATCTATCCAGAATAATAATAATAGTGTTTGCATAGAAAACGACATTTTGGACTTCTACGACGGGCTTTGATGGATACTAGAATCGACGCCCTCTGCGAGATCTTCAATCGACATGTTAAGGCAAGGATTGATACTCGAGTCAAGAATCAGTTGAGCGGGAAAGTTCAACAGAAAGGGTGCTTCATCGAATGCTTCACTTTCGACGCTGGATATGAAAAACCGAAGCCATGGCTAGCGAAGCATCGTCGATAGAATAGTCTAAGTAGATAAGTAGCAGTCAGTCTTGGGTTGTTTAGCACGTCTTAAATGTGCGTCGGTTGACGGTTATTAGTTAGTGGTCTATAAATAAGTCGGCCCTGGTCGGTTGTCGATTGTTGTTGTAAACACACAACAATCATTCTATGACCCCGAAGGGCTGCTTGATTGTCAACCTATCTGGTCGTCTCAAGTGTTGTTATATGATGGCTGTAAGTTTCTTCTTTTGCACTTAGTGAATCTTTGTTCGTTCTTTATTTACTTTTATTGGCGACCACCATTTTCTTTCAACCACTTTGAGTCCCCAATATATTGTGACGTGTTTTGCCACCCGAGACACGTTTTTGGCGACCAAAGTGGGAGCCGGAGGCGAAGTTTTATGTGATAACATGAAATGCCAACAACCTAGAGTGCAGCAAACAGAATGTCTGATGCTCATGGTGATTCGGAGACCAATTCTGGGTAGGAACAAACGGCCAACATTGGCCGGCAGCCGTCGAAACGGGCAAACAAAATGCTCAGAATGTTGGACAACAAAATGTCCACACGCTGGGGCGAGGGACTTCGCCTGTGTCGAACGTCTTGCCAAATGCGCCAAAGACAGTCACTTAGACATGTTTCTGTAAACTCAGGCAAAAAATCATGAGAGTTTCTTGGAGTTACAGAAACAACTTTAGGGATTAACCGCCCGAATCGATGCTGACTATTCCCCCGAAACGGCAGCAAGGAGGGCTGCTGGGTCGTAATGGGAAGTGAAGGGTAAGTTTCGATCATGAGGCAAACTATAAGATCCTATCCATTCGACTCAGGACTACCGACGCGCTGAGTGCAGTAGGCCTCGTTTTGTCCCTGACGATCGAGGTGACTTCGTTACGCCTGATCGATTGGATCGTTATAATGATTTCGTCGACCTCGATGATGATGTGCAGGATCCTTACCGACCGCAGGCATATGCACCTCCTCATTCATCGACGGGAGAGCCATTATACGTGATTCTACTGTCGATAATCCTGTCCGCGGACCATCGATGTTGGGTCATCTCCCAAAGAGGAACCTTTTTGGTGATGTTCATAGGGACGTGCCTAACTTTGACAGAAAAACTGATAGGAATCCCTTGGAAAGGGAAGTCCATAGAGTCCCTCCGATACCAGTCGATCCCGCTGGTTATAGGGACATGGTTGCTCGAATAATCGAACAGATGGTCCCAGGTGCTGTGCCGCAGGGAAGAGGTTAGCTTCTACATGACACATTACCTCGAGTTCATCGATCGGGATTATCCTTATCCTAGGGGCTATAAGATCCCTGATTTCACTCGTTTCTCTGGTGAGGATGGGATGACACCAATGGAGTACATAACCCGATTTACTCACCAAACGGGTGAGGAATCGAACAATGACCATTGGAAGCTTCGACTCTTCCCTATTTCACTTACTAGACCAACATTTACCTAGTATATTCATCTTCCATCTAACTCAGTACAGAATTGTCACGATATGCAGACGCGGTTCATGCAGGCCTTCGCTACTCTTGATTCGACCATTTCATTGGTCGAGCTAACTAAGATGCGACAACAGCCTGGAGAACTTGCAGCGACCTTCCTGCAGCGATTCCGAAAGGCTCGACTCAGAGAAGATGAGGTGGTCAACATAGCCTATGGTCAACATAGCTCGACTCAGATGATATCCACATTCGAAAGAAAATTCAAGGAGAAATGTTTAGAGATCCCTATGAACTCTCTTTGAGGGCTACGAAGTACAAAAATTTACTGAGAGAAGAGTCAACGGAACGCATAGCATATCAGCTCGAAACCACACTTGTTCAGGTCGATATGGCTGAATTTGTCAAAGGTAAGGCTACTGTTTGCGATCCATTGTCGAAGAAAACTTCAAAGCCAAGGCATCTCAGAAGTCGAACAAAGAGCGAAAGGACTCTTTCGAAGCTGATGAAATCTTCGACTGGCTCCATAAGCGAGATTGAATCAAGCTGAAACCCGGTCATCGACTGTCACAGACTGACAGGGAGAAAAAGAAGAGCTATTGTAAATGGCATGCGTCTTTTACCCACGCTACTTCGCGACTGTCTTACCTTTAGGAATCTAATTCAGTATCTCATTGAATCAAAGATTCTTTGTTTCAAAGAATCAGAAGACTCGTCTTATGTCAATCAAAAACCTGTTACTGATTGTGAAGTGCATACATTTGACATTAACATGGTTGATGTTGTTCGCCGTGCTTTTCAGGAATCTAATGTTTCTGGAGAGACCTATGTGGTCAACAAGCTGTTCGAGAGGCTTCTCGACAAAGGAGTCATCTCTTGCCTTGTGACTGCTTTGAAGTTGAAGAATGAAGTTTGCTGGTGGTATATGAATGAGACTCATACTACTGACAAGTGCTTCACTTTCAAGAAGTTTCTCCAATCCCACCAGACGGAGGACTGGTTTCGATCTGACAACAGTCGAGAGAGCTACAATTGGAATTTCTCGCAAAGAACTTTCAAAGGCCTTCAATCGAAATCCTACGGGAAGAGGATCTGTACTAGATGCTCACAAGGTCTTTCCTGATAAGGGCATGTTGTCCAGAAAGCAAAGACAGCATCTCGCTGTCCAGAAGCACAGTCGACTCCGCTGACTGTCAACAGCGACGTGGAATCCTCTGCTAAGTCAAGCGATCTGTCCAAGGAAACTATTAAGAGGGGCAATGTTAAGGACCGACTTCGACCTTCCCCCCGCCTCATTGAACAAGCCATCAAGGATGGACCTCCTATTGCACAGTTTCTCGAGAAAGCTGACGCTTGTTGTCGATGCAGTCCTATTCTAAGGAACATGATATTGATCTCTCAGTTGTGTCACCTTTGCTCGTACAATTACTTGCAGAAGCTGATCGTCATGTCTTCGGCGAATAAGTTTGACATTGTCTTAGTTGACAATTTGGTCCAAGGTATGATCGAAACAAATCCATTATATTGTATGCCTGTTTTTATTCATAAAGAGGATGTAGGAGAAGTTTCAAGGGTACGATCACCAGAATGGATTCGGGTATACCCTGAATACGATCGATCATATCGACATCGGCTTGACTTTTCCCGTTCTGATGATGATGAGTGGACACAGGTTAAACCAACGGTCTCCACTTCCGTCTAAGTGCAGTAGGAAAAGGAAGGAAAGACGTTGAAGAAGAGCAGAGGAGAAACGGCAAAAATCCGTTGACCCTAGCAATGGTCGAGGGGGGAAAAATCGATCGCAATGATATTTTCATGATTGATGATTCTGTTCCCAATGATGATTCTTCTATGTAAAAAGAAAAAATTGCTGAGGACGATGATGTTGAAGATACCTTCGACGACTCGGATTACAATCCAGTCAGGTTCGATGCTACTGACAACCCTGTGGAGTGTAACGTCATCATGTTACCCACAGAGTTTGCGGGACCTACAATCGATAAACCTATCCCAGGTATTCTTAATACTTCGACGACTCGGATTACAATCGAGTCAGGTTCGATGCTACTGACAACCCTGTGGAGTGTAACGTCATCATGTTACCCACAGAGTTTGTGGGACCTACAATCGATAAACCTATCCCAAGTATTCTTAATACTTCGACTCCTCGGGTCGTTCGTTATCCTATAGGCTTTCCAGTAAATTGGTTTATTAAGCTTACTACCCCTTTGATGCAGTCTCAGATGCATTCTTTATACATAGAGGCAGAATTTAATGGCATTGTTCTGAAGAAAGTTTTGGTCGATAATGGCGCAACGGTCAACGTAATGCTTTTACGTACTCTCAAATACTTAGGGTATGACAAGAGTGATGTTACCAACACCGATATAGGCATAATGGGTTTTAATGGCCTTACGTCGAAGTGTGTGGGAATATTCCCACTCAAACTAAAAGTTGGAAGATCCACGATCAATACTGCGTTCTTTATAGTAGATATCGATACTACCTTTACTGCTCTTTTGGATCGAGATTGGCTGTATAAGGCGGCAATGATCCCTTCAACTCTTCATCGAGAACTTATGCTTTGGCTAGATTATGAAGTTGATGTTGTTAAAGTTGATCTGTCCATCAATACTTGTTTTACCTCGGTCGAAATTTGTACAGGAAATATTATTGGTGTTGTCGATTACATGAGTTTGAAGAAGATGTATTCTCTTGAAGACCCAAATGTCGAACCTTTGGGAGAATCGACAGGAAAGTTCGAGTATCTGGTCAAATATGGAGGTCCTCTGCACCCTACAGTCGATGCTCCATCTGGTTGTGGACTCTGATGAAGTACCTTCGGCCGTCGAAGCTGAGGCCCAGGCAAAGAAGGAGGCAGAGATTGCTGCAATCCTTTGCTCCATTAAGGAAGCTGCTGGATAGCCCACTATTGCTGAAGAGGACAATGTCAAACCTGTCGATGGAGAAGTGAATCCTCAGACCGAACAAAATGAGCAAGAAGACGTAGTCACTGATGTCTTAGAGCCACTACGAGTGTATAGGCTAACTAGACCTGTAGTTAGTCCTGGCCAGCGTGCTGAAGAGGATGGGTCGTATCTTGGCTTTAAAGTGTGTGTAGATTCGACTGGTGTTATTATGTCATCCTATTATGAATGAAACAAAGTTTTGTGATAAATCGATACTTGAATCTCCTGAAGATCGATGCACTTTAATGATGCCTCGAGATCTTCTCGTAACTGTGAATTTGAGTGACGATGAATTCCAGCGACCTATCGTTATAAGTGGTTCGATTGACAAAGATCTTTTCCAATCGATCCTGACCCTTTTAAAGGAGTTCAGCGATTGTTTTGCATGGACTATACTGAAATGCCTGGTTTGGATCAATGGTTAGTCGAACATACTTTACGAACTAAGCCTTCGACGTTCGCGCTGGTTAGTTTTTGAGATTTTTAGTTCATCATCGAGGTATAGAAATCGATCCAGGAAAAATTAAAGCTATTCAGGACCTACCTCCTCCAATGACTAAAAACCAGCTTCAGGCTTTCTTGGGAAGACTTAACTATCTAAGGCGATTCATAGGTAATCTAGCGGTTGAACGACGGCATTTTCTAACTTGTTGAAAGGAGAAAGCAGGTTCGAATGAACTGCTAGTCATCAGGAATCCTTTGAAGCTATTAAAAAGTATCTTATCAACCCACCGGTTCTGGTCCTTCCAACGCAAGATCGACCTTTTTCGTTGTATATCGCTACAGGCGATAAGGTACTTGGATCGATGTTGGTACAAGAAGATAACCAACGTAAAGAGCGAGTTATCTGTTACTTGTCTCGGATCCTTCCTCCCGTCGAATATAGGTATAATAATAATGAGAAACTAGGCCTTTCATTATATTACGCAGTCATGAAAATTCGACAATATATTGGGAGTAAACCAATCTATGTAGTATCGAATGCTCCTGTTTTGAAGATGTTGTTCGATAGCCATGTGTTGTCGGGAAGACTCAGCAAATGGGGTCTTATTTTGTCTCATTTTGACCTTAAATATCGGCCACAGGCGTCGGTCAAAGGACAGATATTGGTTGACTTTTTAGCCTAATACACGGATTCTAAATTAACCAGTTCTCAAGATCCGAAGGAGTTTTGGGAAGTTTAATTTGATGGGTCCGTTTCCAACGAAAGAGTCGGGGTAGGAGTCTAAATTCTATCCCCATTGAAAGTAAAACACAAAATAGTTTACAGAGTCGACGAAATGTTAACAAATAATTCCGTCGAATATGAGGCCCTAATAATTGCTTTACAGGCCATCATCGATTTTAAAGTATCTTATGCAATCGTTCGGGGGGATTCACAACTTGTCATCCATCATGTCAAAGGATCGAGTATGTGTACCTTCGATCATCTTCAGAGATACTTGGACAAAGTCCATGAGTTGTCTTCTCTCTCTAAGGAAGTTCATTTCGAACATATCCTTAGGGAAGACAATTTCATAGCGAATGAGTTGGCACAACATGCCTCCAATTTTAAAATAAACCATCGATTGATGCAAGAAATCGGAGGACAAGTACAAACAATACGTTCTGTACTGAACAACGATTTTACACATGTGAACATCGTTACCATTTTCCGATCAACAACTGATTGGAGAACACCATTCATGGAGTTCTTCTCCAATCTTAGGAAGGGGACAACCCGCCAAGTAAAGTTGTCGGCAAGATTCTATGCTGTAATCGATGACGTATTATATCAAAAGCAGAATGATGGTACCCTTTTAAGATGTGTTGATATGGATGAAGCAATCCCTATCATGTTAGAACCACACCAAGGTCTTTGTAGCCTTCATCATGTAGGACCCAATATGTGTTGGTCGATCAAGAGGCACGGATTCTTTTGGCCTTTGATGATGACAGATCGCATCAATATGGCCAAAGGATGCGAAAAATGTTAAAAGCATGAACCAATTTCACATGCACCAGCAACCCATTTACATCCAGTAGTTATACCTTGGCCTTTTCGATCGTGGACTATGGATATTATTGGAGAAATAAAACCAAGCTCGAGTAACGGAGATTCTTATATCCTTGTGGGGCTACCGACATTATATATAGATTCGGCATTCCCCAGAACATAGTGGTTGCTTTCTGTGGTATGATCAAAGATTTTGCGTCTGAGTTTGGATTTATGTTAACAAATTCAACTCCTTACTACACAGTCGAATGGACAAACTGAATCTACTAATAAGATCATCAAAAACGCCATTCAGAAGAAGATGACCGATGATAACCCTCGATCTTGGCATACTTTGTTGTTAGACGTACTTTGGGCCTTACGCGTTACTAAACGAGAAAGCATCGGGCAGACTCCATACAACTTAGTCTATGGACATGACGCTATATTACCCATTGAAGTTCGGTACAAATCATTGCGATTTTTGACCCATCTAGATGATTGTCCTATCGATTATCAAGAATCAATGCACATCGAATTGGAAAACTTAGAAACGATACGCTTTCAAGCCCTGAATAGAATTCAGGTCCAAAAAGAAAGGGTCGCTCGAAGTTATAATAAGAAAATCATATTAAAGTCCTTCAAGAAAGGAGACTTGGTTTGAAAAATGATCATTCCGATTGGAAAGAGAGACTATTTCCTTGGAAAATGGTCTCCTACTTGGGAGGGTCCTTTTAGGGTCGATGAAGTGTATTGAAAAATGCTTACCATTTGTCATACTTAAATGGCGAACCTCACGCCTTAAAGGTTAATGGCAAGCATTTAAAGCTCCATCGACCAACGCTATGGGAATTACATTCCAGAGAAATTCAGCATCGATGTCGTGAGTTATGGTCACAATTAATAGGGATAATCGAGGTTTCAGAAGAGACTTAGTCAATACACATAATCGATTCACTATGAAATACTACAATTACAAGTGGATCGATGTGTAGTAAGTAAAGTTACACACGTCGATCTTCGATTGTCGCAGGCACAGTTGTAGACACCAAGATCGATAGTCGTGGCCCCTGGGGAGCATCACCAACTCCTTAGTGTTTGGAGCGCATCCGCGGCTAGGGTTGCCATCGATGTCATCAATGTCATCAATCTCCCCTGCATCGTTTGCTCCAGCCCTACCTCGAAAGTCCACTAGTATTGCAGCTCTAACAGCGAGCTATATTTGGAAAAGACATTCGAGGAGGCCAGGAAGAATCCATGGCCCGACACCGTGAAGCGACGTTTGCACCCTGGGCAAATTTTATGTCGCTTGGCTCAAGGTGATACTTGAGCCATGGTGCCGAGCGATGGAAGTGAACCCTCTACTTAAGGTTGACGACTTAGGCTTTCATGGGGTTTAAGGTTGTGAACCAAGGCTCTGTGTTTAGAGGGAAAGCTGAAAAGTAGGGAAGAAAGCTCCTCTGCAAGACATTGTAGTTGTGTTTGTTCGCGATCGTGTGAACTTGTGGTCCCATGAGTCTGCTATTTATAGGCAGAGGTATTAAGCCACATAGATCGCAGAGAATCTCAATAGTCTCTGGAAAATCTCAACAGTTCCCGGAGAATCTTAACGACCTCATTAAATTATTAGATATTCCCGAAGATCGTATTTAATCATATTAAATGCGCATCGATTAAGAGTTCGAAGTCATGAGATATATAGAGAAGAAGTTGGTCTAAACATTTCATTCATTCGGAGGGGTTCACCACATAAACAAATCTAAAAGGAACGATTGATGGGATTACTTCGACAAACTAGCATCGACAATAATTGATGTCCAGAGCCATGCAGAAGATTAGCTATCAGGTTAGAAAAGTGGGCCTGAGTGTTGGCCTTCACGGCAAGCATGTTCACAGCTCTCTGGAATGTGACTAGGTTGTATAACTCGTAGAGGGGAATGCGATTGGCATCGACTTCTGCATGAGCATCTGCCAGTTCCTTCTCGAGATTAGGTGCCTCGGCTTCGCACTTCTCCAGCTTCGATGATAACTCTGCAATTTGGGCCTTCAGTTGTTGCTGCTCTTTGATAAGACGTTGAGCTCGGCGAAAATTGCTGTCAAAACAAGTCACCTTCAAAGAGAAATCCTTCCACTGCCTTTTTTCCAAGAGAACCTTCTCCCAATCTTCCCAGGATTTCCAAAATGTCTCCCTGAAGCATTGGCAAATCCCTAACAGGTTGATGGGTGCCTTGGCGTGTCTCTCTATAGTTTCAATGGCTTGGACTATTGCATCAAAGGTGGATTTTGACTGTTCCTCATGACGCAGTGTTTTGAGCAATCTTAAAGCGAGCGAACAAAGATCGTTTAGATTGACATTCACTCGGTTTGCGTCGCTTGATGAAGCGGAATGACTAATGTTCGCTAGGACCTTCATTGGTGACAATTCTAAGTCATGTTGTTCGAAATAATACCTCTTTCAGTTCAAACTTCTAGAGCGAAATGCATAGTTAAATCTCTTACCCGAGTTGGTCGAAGAACTCGACAAACGCTGGATAATCTAGTCCTCTAGACATTTCTGGTGTTCGGCATCATGTATCTAAGTTCTCAAGTGGCAACGTACTTGCCGGAGGGGGTACTAATCTTGACGAGGCAGGGACAAGGCATCCTGCGTCGATATTCTCGGGAGATACTGTTTCTTTCGAATGAGGAATGTTCACCTGCGAATGTATTTCTGGATATGAGTTAACAGGGGCATCGTCACAATCGAAGGGTGTGACTTGTATGATTCGTTCAGGAATGGAATATTCGATGGTTGGATCAGAAGAGAGTGAATAGACCTGAGTATGCGTGAAGTTAAGAAAAATATAGGTTTGCTCGAAGTAAATCTGAAAAATATACCTCCACATCTCACATAACATCCATTTCTCGAGGAACAGCTTCTTCCATGTTCCCAATAGCTCCCTCAGTTGAGTCCTCTTCAGAAGCATTTCTCCCTCCTTCTTCGATTGCAGTTTCAACGATTGAAGGATGATCTCCTGCTGGAGGCGATGGTGGTCTGAACAAGTCTTCGTAATCGATCTACACATACGAAGTTTGTTTCGAAGTTCTAACACATTTTCAATCTTCATTTTACCATATCGAAATCTTGATCCCTCTCCCCTGATTCTGGAAGAACTCCTTCTCCTTCGGCAGTTGGGGAGTTAACGATTAGAGGATCGACAATTGGAGAGTCAACTTCGACTGTGTTATCTCCGTGTTGAAGATTTTCCTCAGGAATTGGAGCGGGCCTTTTATTTTTGGAGCGTTACTGGAGATTCACGTCGGACTCCTCCCTGGTTTCGTCGGACGATTCACCTTTGTTAGAAGAAGAAGCTCGAGTATTTGGCTTCTTCGATATAGCCGCTGCAGGTGCTCGTTTCCTCTTTAGCCTCCCTCTTTTGACAGGCGCTGCAGGTGTGGCACTGTCTAGGGCTCCTTGGGAAAGTGATTCTAAGTGTTTGTCGATCCAAGTGGATATCAAGTATCGACGAAGTAATACCTGGCATCAGCGATTTCTCTTGTTTTCCAATGAGACCGCTAAGATAGTCTTCCTTTTCAACTAGCGACTCGGTCCCTTTCTTAGGAAATCCATCTTTTGCTATTATCTTCCTGAAGATTTTCTTCCAGCAAAAATCAAATGCCTGGGTCGTGTTGCATCCTCCTAAATTCTCAGAGTACAGGACTTTGCAAATGGATCGATTCAAGGTATTAAAAAGTTGCGAAACAGGAAGAGTTAGTCGAAGGTTAGTGACGTAGCTTATCATATACCATTAGTCTTACCCTTTCGGCGTATCCAAGGTCGATGCTAACTCATCCTCCAGATTCGTATTGAAAGAATCGACGAAAAGGGAAAGGACAACTCTAAGCAAATCCTACTTGTCGCGCCGCGAACTGTGGATTACAGACTAAGTCCCTTGGGGTCAACACTTGATTCTAGAATGCGTGGGGCTCCAAAGACTGTTGAAGCTTGCATAGGTCGATACTTTGGATGAAGGGACTGCCAAAAGGGTTTGCTGGTGTAAAGGAGTCGATTAAGATATCTTGAAGCAGATTCCTTTCCCAGTTCTCGTACCGAAAGAAGCAAACAATCCTCCAAACCATAAAATGTTTGATTCATCATTATCCGCCGACAGCTTAAAATGGTACAGATCAGGAAAATACAGGTGTGCCCATGCTAAGGAAATCCACAAAGGGCCCGATGCTGGTTTGACAGGGAAAGCTCCTAACTTCTTAGAATCGATGGTAACAGCTTCGAAATGGGCTCGATAGATCAGGCTAACAAGGAACGGGGCCATCGCCACTGGCTTTGTTGCCCTTACTAGGCAACTCGCTATCGGTGCCATGTACTTCAGCGACTGTTTACTGCAATTGCAATAAATGTATTTCGAGAGCCACTCGATCATAAACATCCTATCAAGAAGGTTATGTCTGGAATGGTCACGGTCATTGTGCCTTCTGAAAGGTAGAAGCAGTTGGTCGAGATACTCAATAACAATAAGAGTGTTGCAAGCGATCGAGGACTGCACCTCAATCGGTTATGTCGACACTTTCACTAAGTAATAGACCCCTATCTTCTCCCACTTCTCGCGTCGAACCCTAGTCCACGATTTTTTCCACTCGGGAAACTTATCTACACCTGTAGTGGGGAATCCGTACAAGACTTAGCTAACACCGGCTGAATCGCCGGCTATAGAAGATCGAGTCTTCTCCGAGGATCGATTCTTTTTAGGGGCTCGACTTCAATTACCTGAATCGACGAAGCTGTCTCTGCATATTGGTATAACCATGGCATCGGGACGGAGATAATTGTAGGGGACGTGCTTGTCGTCTGCTGTAACGCCGAGATTGCCACCTTTGATGAGAAGGGCCCAAAGCAATTTGCCCTTACGATTTCATTGCTTCATCGAAAAAATCATTTGTCTCCTTAGCTGTGGTCTGTGCTGCCAAGTCTCTAAAACTCTTGAAGTACACACCTATTCCTCCCAATGGCGTATGGTTGTAGTACGCCTGAGGAGCCATGAGCAAGGAGGCTTTTTGACTGAGAGAAGGAGTAAGACAAGTAGCGCAACGAGAGCAAGGAATTTTTGAGGAAATAGACAAGAAGGAGACGGAGATTATATAGAGGACGCCTGAAGATGAACGGACGTGTCGGAGGAAGGGGGCTAAGTGTTTACATGGCAAACGACATTTTAGGTTTCTGTGACGGGCTTTGATGGATGCTAGAATTGACGCCCTCTGCGAGATCTTGAATCGACATGTTAAGGCAAGGATCGATACTCGAGTCAAGAATTAGTTGAGCGGGGCAGTTTGATAGAAAGGGTGCTCGAAGGTAAAGGTTCATCAAATGACTTCATTTTCGACTCTGGATATGAAGAACCGAAGGCATGGCTCGCGAAACATCGACGATGGAATAGTCTTAATAGATAAGTAGTAGTCAGTCTTGGGATCTTTAGCACGTGTTAAATGTGCGTCGGTTGATGGTTATTGGTTAGTGGTCGATAAATAAGTTAGCCCTGGTTGATAGTAAAAACACGATAATCATTCTATGACCCCGAAGGGTTGCTTGATTATCAACCTATCTGTTCGTCTCAAGTGTTGTAGTTTGATGCCTGTAAGTTTCTTCTTTTGCACTTAGTGAATCTTTGTTCTTTCTTTATTTACTTTTATTGGCGACCACATTTTCTTTCAACACTTTGAGTCCTCGATATATCGCGACGTGTTTTGCCACCCGAACAAATAACACTCACGTGTGTTCCTCACAATGCCTTAAATGAATGCCAGCGTAATTTTATAATTAGAATGTTTGACGAAATACAATCCAATGGAGAACACCGGTGTGCTAGCTAAAGTTGGAATATAGTCACTTTCCTTTTTAAAAAATGGATATTAGGGACACTCTCGGCGTTTTCCTCCATGGGCGAAGTTTCCTGCAACGTGCGTCTAATAAGGAGTTATATCTATCGATGCGATCCCATCTAGCGGATAGTAGTACTTCGGGTCGACGAGAACTTCCAGCTGCCGCAGTACAACTTCCTCTTAAACAGAGGATGGCCATCCGATATGTCATTGTATGCTTTGACGACGTCCCAGAATTGCCTCTTTTTTTCTAGAGGGGGACATACCCTTTCTCGCCTTTGGAGAGGCGGCCTGTGTTGACTTGGATCTTCTCACCGTGACTGTGTCGTCACCTGAGAAAGCGAGTCGATTAGATAGAGATGAATTTAGTGTTTAGCGACAGAAATTTTAGGCCACAGATCTTGACGCCATATGGATCAACGGTTTAGAATGTATGCCCGAAGTACGAGAAGCCTAGTAAGGAGGTGGCTGTGGAAACACACCAGCGAAAGCATACGGGCGAAGTAGTTACCAAGCGACGGGGCTACCAGGTGACGGAGGTCAACGAGGTGATCAAGCGACGGTCAACTGGACGAGCGAGGAAACTCTGCGGTGAAGATTATTGGGCGATTCGGTCGACCAGAAGTTGTTATGGGAAGATTTCGGACGATCTCAAAACATGGAAGGAAATTATTGCCAAGATTACTCAAATGGAAAGGAGATATTCCATGATGGCTGCCAACAAGGAGGGACATATTTCATCTCCGTACATGCATAAGTCTAGCCTAGTATAAATAGTTGTTCTTAGGCATTGTATACAAACACCTCTCTACAGACGAACATAGAGTCTTTTTTATCTTCAAGTATTCGGCGTTCAAGCATCTCGTGCTCCTGCGTTCTTGCTCCTTCTGAAGACATCATCGATGGCATACGTAAGTGCTTCCGCTGAAGGGTGCCTGTCCGCTGCCTTCTCATCTCTTTCTTCATTCATACGGCAACCACAAAACGAACCTCCGAGTATCAGTTGCTCGTAATGCCAGAGATTTCTGATGTGTTTGATCCGTCTTGTCCAGCGGTCACTTCCGGAGCGAACACGCCTTTGGCGACCATAGTGGGAGACTAAGCCAATAATTTCGAGGACCAGACGTGGTGCTGAGTCAAACAACCTTGGAGACAATCACATTGATGGGGGAAATAACAGTGATGGTAATAACTCGGACCCAGCCATAGCTGGAGAAATGTCCGCCATCATGAGTACTCTAAACTCTTAATGGAGAGGGTCGGTTCTATTGATCAGAAGCAGGGCTCCTTCAAGGAGAAAATTGGCTCCAAGATGGATGTCGTCGTCCAGAACCTGTAAATCATATCAGGGGTGCCCATAAACAGCCCTGGTAAGGAGAACAGTGAATCGACAACTAAACAGCAACTCGACTATGACGCTCATAGGGCGATAATAGCCGAAGAGAAGAAACAGCCCTGGGGGACGTCCCTATTAACGCCACAGGCCCCAAAGGGTTTGTACATAGTAATCTACCACTCGTGATAAACGAGGGTGGAATAGCTGTGCAACAGGATCATCAGGCTGCATATCAACCCCCGTTTCGAAGGAGGGAAGATTTATATAGGTCGGTAGAGAACGAACATTTTCTTCCTCTTGAGAATCATCGACACTCTGAGTACATTCATCAACCCATGCCATGGAGGAGGGATAGCCATGTGGGAGGTGATGGCTCCACCGGGTCCCATCTCGGAAATAAGGGATTACATAGCCCGACTAGTTCAACAGGCGATCCTAGGGCGAACGAGATGAATAAAGTTGAACTCTATCGAGCTCCTCACCCTGACAACATTGATCGGGACTTCCCTCTACTTTGGCTAGGAATGGCTAGCAATGGTAATGTGTTTGAGGATAAGAAAAATGCTCGATGTCATCCTAGCTAAAGCATTTTCCGTCAAAGGGATTTCCTTCCCACTCCAACGATATCAAGTACGATTTCCTCGCAAGTGTATTCACTCGATTCTCGAAAAGGTATATGTTTGGGGATAGGCTTGCCTTTCTATCTCTAGCACACAAGTGTTCCGCTGGGGAAAGTGTTTCAAATTTTTGAATAAAATCGTTTAGTAAGAATGCATGCAAAATGAACATGACACATGTTATTATGAAATGATAATTTTACCTATGATGTTCGCCTCGACTTGATGCCCTATAGGGAAAAATAGGATGTACAATCAAGTTCAATGTGAGAAATTTTAAACTTCGAACGATACATTTCTTTACCAGTTACCTGACAATGCGTGCCCGTTGCCTCAGTAAAAAGTATCTGCGACGAAAGATAACATTGATTAATTTTCAATTTAATGTGATTTAAATTAGAATGATACTTGCTTTCACCGTTTATTCGACATGGCTTGCGAGCCCCATATGTTGAGTCTTCTAGGTTGATTTTTCTAGTTCATCGATCCTGAAACAAATAGATTGATTGGGATGGAACAACTCCGTCCATCTTTATTAGGATGAGAGCACTCTTGAGAATATTTGCTTGACAACATATGTTGTCGTAGTTGTGGGTGGGCTTTCTTTGAGGATCCTTGACTTTTGAAAGAATGCCCTTTAAAATCATGTCACCGGGCTTGTAGGTCACCGGCTTGACTTTTTGTTGGAAGCTTAGGACGTGCGTTCTTGATAACCTCAGTTGGTAGAACTACTTATGGCTACAATCCAATTTGAAAGATGTTGCCCCAGTTGAAATGCATGCTGTCATTTGATAGATGAGAGCTTTTTGTGGTTGACTTGACATGGATGTGTTGCCCCAGCTTAGTAAGTTGATGAGCTTGAACTTTTATTAGTTTCAAAGCTTGATGATGTGTTTGTTCTGATTCAAGGATCCGAAGATTCTGTAAAGAAACATTAGAGAATAGTATAAATGTTTGACAATGTGGTTATAATGAAATTGAAACGTGTGCAATATTCTTTGATTCCGAAGAGATTGAAAAGTGAATTGAATCGTCTATCCCTTATAGGGTTAGTCTCGTCTCGTTTTGAGGATCCAACAACAGTGCGTCGATGCTCTTGAAACATGTATGTTTCTTTGGAAATAAGCCTGCCTCGTTAGAATTGATGATCTCCAAATCATGGCTCGCCTTTGAGTAAGTCCATTGGGGAATTGTCCTTGAATTGTCCCAGTTCTGGCAAAGAAAACAAAACCAATAGATGTTCAATTTTAAATGTAAAAAAAAACAACTAGAACGATACCTCCTTTGCAACTTGCATTCTTGAAGGCTTGTCGATTTTTTTGGGATGAAGCTTTGAGATTAGTGTTTGCCCCAGTTTAGGATTGATGCGATCATGCCTCTCCTTTTCTGAGTTCAATGGTTGGGAGAACATGCTTTGTTTGTATTTCTTTGACAATGGTGTTGAACAAACTCCACGATGTCATTTTAGTTGCTTGATGACGATCTTTCCCAATTTGTTCTTCGAATGCTGATGGTGATTGTAGACCGGATGCCACGTTGGAAAAGGGGATTGTTCATCTGCCTGCATAAGAAAAAATTGGAAATCCAGAAGGGTAGATGACATTGCTTGATTGGTTTCAAAATAATAAGCAAGATTGGAAGGAATACACCTTAACCAATAATTTGGAAAATGAAATGTGTGAGACAAAGTCGAGCTGGAATGATGTTGTTGCACATTTGAACTCTTCGGGGAGAGAGGACTTTCCAAAGCTTTCGTGGGTAATGGGTTGCTCAACTTCGATGGATATGGTTACCTCCAACAAAAATAAAATATGACGCATTAGCCCGAATGAAGAAAGTTATGTTCGTGTATACAGAAAATGTGTCAACGCCCAATGAACGCTTATATACCCTTTTTCTTTAAAATATTAAGGCGAAGTTTTTTTCAGAAAAATTGTCGAAGCCAGGTGAAGTTAAAATGACGGAAAACAAGTGAGTTTTCGAAGTCTGGCTGAAAATCTATGCGTATCGTCGGTAAATGTCTGGAAAGAATTTTTTTTTTTTTAGACATGCATCAAAAGTTATGCAATATGAGTATGCATTTTTCTTAAAGTATCACGACTCGAAGATTTTTGAATGAAATGTAGAATGGTTCAATGTTCGAAAATATGGCAAGGCATAAGTGATAATATGCGAGCATAAAGAAAAATCTCGGATTTAGTAGAAATCACTTCCACTTATATTCGCTCGATTTGAACAAAAGGCATGTTAATGAAATTGAAAGTAAGAGAAAAAATGGTGGTCAATGTATAACAAGAAGCATCAAACTCAGACCCATATGGACAAAAGAAATGTTAGATACACTATAACAAGAATATATGAAAACCGAATAGGCATAAACATCAATTCAGATCATGCCAAACAAACATGTAGATAAGCTTGAGGATTTTCTTAGTCTTACCGTCTTCGGATGTAGCTTGGACCCGTTCATTAACCATCAAGCGGGAAAAATCTGAGTCTGGGTTCATTGTTAAATGAAAGGACCTCGGATATTCGTTTCAAGGCGGTAAATAGGTTTGGCTATTGTAAGGATCCAGCAAAGTGTCAACAATTTATAAAAACTTCATTTTATTGGCTCCAATACTTGCAAGAGTCAATTATCAACGCGCGGTTACAATTCTGATTTTTGGAAGAATTAAAACTCTCTCATCGACTGTGTTCCTATATGTTGCCGCATCCATCTTGCGAATGCTCAAGGACCTGCAAAAAGACTCGCATTCATCAAGACATAATAATCATGCTAAGCTCATGAGAAGAATTAACCTTCAAAAATTGGGGTTATTCGCCCCTTGGGGCACTTTCTACATCCCGTTCCGTTCCAAACCACCGCACAGCTCGGCATTCCTTAACCGGCCCTTACGCGGGTTATATTTTTCAGCCCATTCGGTGACTATTCTCTCACTCTCCGCAACATGGTAAGAGTCGAGGTTTACAATTCCTCCCTAGATGCGCCCCACAAGGGCAGCCGCAACAACGCCCGAAGAGTGCACCTTCGTTCGTGGACTGTACGTTTCGACCGAGTATTTGCTTTACTACGGCCTCAACCAACCAAAGCCAGCCCTTAACGGCTCTCTTACGACCCCTATCTGGGTTCCTCATTACCCCAACCCACGGCCGCTTTGGTTTCTGAAGACTCTCGTCTCGCGATTTTCCGCTTCCTTGAAAGCGCATATACGCAAGTCCATCTTTTGTAGGAGGGCTCTTTCCTCGTGCCTTTCTCCTCCATCAGATTCCCTCAACAATTTCCAGCCCCAAAGGGCCGAGTTGCCGACCCCTCAAGGGTCTCGACACCAAAACACGTCGCATCCATTGCCGGTCTTATCGGACGTTTAAAACCCACATCGTTCCACCACACTCTCCCTCGGATATTTAGGGGCAGCTTTCCTCTTCTCCAAAGGTTCGGCCCACACCCCAAACCCGCGCCTCCATTTTGGCCAATTCAAAGCCCGCACTCCACAACCACTCATTTCAACTTCAACGAACAAAGTAAGAGTGAAGGGAGGGAGGTTACCTCTCCGTTGTGGTTTGCGTCAATAACGTGGTGTGAAGCTCTAAGCCTCCTCCGCGCCGTCTTCCGCCAATATGCCATCTGCACGGCCGCTCCAATACCTTTGGCTAGCTCGGCGTCGAAGCTCTCCTTGTGCGAGGATCCAACGTTGCCGGCCTAGCCCTTTGTCCTCTCCTCCCACGCTACAGGCCGCACCGCCTTCTCCCTCTACTCCCTTCTTTTCTCCTCCCTTTTCTCCCTTTTCTTTTACGCTCTTTCTCCCCTTGTTGTGTCCGTGTGAAAAAGAATGTTGAAAGAGAAGAGTCCCCTTCCGGATGGGGGCTTTCCGATCGGCCTTATAGGGGGAAAAGGAAATAATTTATTATACTGATTTTATTAGACAAGGGTCACACTCCTTCCCCCAATCAAGCAATAAAACAATTGATGGGTTTTTTTTCCCACATGGGTAGATTTTAAGGAAAATGGGGTTTCTTGTCCTTTTGTTTATCCAATCAAGACCCGATCCAAGGGTCACGAATGAGCTCCCTCATTTCTTCATCCTGACGGCCGAGATTTGTTCTCGAGCGGGCGCCCCTGTTGCACCGGGGCATCCCCCTCTAGTCTCCCTTCCCCTTTTGGGATCCCCACTGGATCCCTTACCTGGTCGGCATTTCTGTCGACCCTAGGCTCCATGTTGTGACGCCCCTTCCTACGGCCATACTTCGCTCGCGCGATTATCTTAAGATCTAAGCCTTTATTTTCTCAAAAAATCTAAATACATACTAAACTGACTCCTATTGACCTCCTTAAGACCCCCGAGGCGTTTTTTTTAATTTCGATTCGGTGGGAGTAGTCGGGCCATTTTGACCGGTCCGAACGGAGCCCCTCGAGGCTGCTCTCAGGGCCGTCCCCAGGGCGTTGGCCCGGGGTCGGTGGCGACATCGCCCACTGATCGGACCCTCGCAGATCGCCTTCCTTCCCACCCGAAGAATATCCGTGATTCGAGTTTCTCTCTCTTCACAGTATTGAGGGTCTGGGCGGTGCCAGGGTCCGGCAGACCATCGCCCCCCCTGGGCCAGCTGGGGCCGCCCGCCCCATGCCCCCGACCCTTGTCGACTACCCTACTAGCCCGTATCTCACGGACACCATACTCTCAAATTTTATCACCGCCATTTTAAAGCCTTATTTCAAACACGCTTCCATCTATCCACATCATACACGTTCCGGGCCGATCCAAGAACCTTCGATTGTTTGGGCCATCACCGAGCCCCTTGCGTCTGCCCCACCTTACACACGGCTCATTATGTTCATCCGCTCTCATTGCGTCAACACCCTCAACTTACTCATACCGTATTTCCCTCTAGTTCATGCACTTCATATAATTACAAACATTTTATTTCACGAAAAGTTAGGGTCCGTTACAACCTTTCCCCCTTAGGGAATTTCGTCCACTGAAACTTTCTTTCTCGATTCGGAATATTGATCGGGAAATACAAGTCTTTCATCCGATCTTTCCAAGTTCCCACTGTTTGTTCTTCAATTCCATTCTTCTCTCCATAATACGTGCACCAACATCGTCCCCTTCCCTCGCGTAACACGCTCCTTGCGCCCGATTACTCGAACCGGCTCTATGGTTACGCTCATATTCTCATTTATGCTCGTAGTCACCGCTTCGATCCTCGCTTCCGGATCCGGTTCATGCTTCCTCAACATGGACACGTGGAAGACATCGTCACAATGAGAAAACTCTTGAGGTATCGCTACTCGGTATGCCACCTTTCCGATGCGTTCCGTAATCTCATAGGGCCCGATGTACCTTGGGCTTAGTTTGTGCGCCTTCCCCATTCAGAACATCGATTTCATGGGCGAGAGCTTTAAGTATACTAGATCTCCGACCCCAAATTCCAAAGGTCTCCTTCGGCGGTACGCGTAGATCTTTTGTCTACTTTGAGCCGTCTTCATTTTCTCTCTCACCACCGCGATCACGTCCGAAGTTTCCTTTATGAGCTCCGGCCCATCAAACACCTTTTCGCCCGGCTCCATCCAACACAAGGGGGATCGGCAGCTCCTACCATACAGGGCTTCGAACGGTGCCATTCTGATGCTCGAATGGTAGCTATTATTATATGCGAATTCCACCAACGGAAGGTGATCCACCCAACTTCCCTTCCATTCAAGTGCGCATGCCCTTAGCATATCCTCTAACGTCTGTATGGTGCGCTCCGTTTGCCCATCCATTTGGGGTGAAAAGCCGTTCTCTTTTGGTGCTTTAGTGGCCAAGGCTTCTTGGAGGGGGGACTCCTCATACAGTTTTTACATAAACCTCGGATCTCTATCCGACATGGTCGGTGGAGTGCGGCACCCCGTGAATACCTTATTTACTTCCCGGCAATGGTAAACAATCAAAATCTTGGGTCAACGTATCCAGATAGGACCCAATATTGATGTTGAATTGGGATGAAATGAGTCGAGTTGGTCAAATCTGACTCTATTATCACCCACACCTGTAGCCACGTTTACAGGAACCCACCCTTGGGCATGCTCGTCACGAAGTCCTTGGCTATAGTCCTCCTATTTTCCATTCGGCACCGGAAGTCGGTTCTATTATATCCTCCCGAGTCTTTGGCTGCTCGATATTCACCATTTGGCTAAAGGGGCATCGTTTGGCATACTTCGCGATCGCATTTTTTTTCATCTTAGGCCACCAATTAGAATCTCCTCAAGTTACGATTTACATTTTCGTTATCCATATGATGGTTACTATAGGTGGTCTTATGCGCCTCTTCGAGGAGTCTAACCTCTTTCAACCTATTTTGCGTCCGGGACGCATGTCCGTCCTTGGAACATCAACAGCCCGTTCGCCGTGAGTCCAAACTTCGCATAGGCCTCTGTCCCGAGGCCTTCACGCACAATTCCCAAATACTCGTCCCGCCCTTGAGCTTCCCTTATCATACCGATGAGTTCTGGTTCTACTTGTCCCCGAGCCATGCATAGCGTTCCCGTGGATTCCTCCAACCGAATGTCCAGATTACTCATCCGCTCCACCATTCGGGACTCTTCCACTAATAAGCTCATGAGATGCTTCCGACTTAGCACGTCCGCCCACCACATTCACGCCTTTCCTGGATGGTACATTATGGTGCAATCGTAATCCTTTAGTAATTCCATCCAACGACGCTGCCTCATGTTGAGTTCTTGTTGAGTGAAGAGGTACTTCAAACTCTTATGATCTGTATACACCTCAAATTTTTCCCCATAAAGGTACTGCCGCCATAGCTTTAACACGAATATCACCGCGGCGAATTCCAGATCATGCGTAGGGTAGTTCTCCTCATGTTTACGCAATTGTCTCGAGGCATACGCGACCACCTTCCCGTTTTGCATCAACACTCCCCCAAGGCCTTACGCCGATGCGTCGCAATACACCACAAAGCCGCCCGGTCCATTTGGCATAATCAAAATCGGAGCGCTAGTTAGCTGTGCCTTCAATTCCCCGAAGCTCGCCTCACAAGATTCCGTCCATTCGAATCGTACGTCCTTCCTCAGAAGCGTAGTCATAGGGGCCACGATTTTAGAAAATCCTTCTACGAATCTTCTATAGTATCCGGCCAAACCTAAGAAGCTCCGTACTTCCGTGAACATTCGTCGGCTGCGGCCACCCTTTAACGGGTTCAATTTTCGAGGGGTCTACTTCAACTCCCGCGGCCGAAATCACATGACCAAGGAACGCCACCTTCTCGAGCCAAAACTCGCATTTGCTTAGCTTCTCATACAACTTATTCTCCCTTAACGTTTATAGCACAATCGCTAGGTGCTCTCTATGTTCCTCTGACTCTTGGAGTATACGAGGATGTCGTCGATGAACACCACCACGAAGCGATCTAGGTACGGTCGAAAAACTTGGTTCATTAACCCCATAAATACGTCGGTGCATTTGTTAGTCCGAAGGGCATTACCCTAAATTCATAATGGACGTATCTTGTTCGAAAAGCAGTCTTGGGAATGTCCTCCTCCCTAACACCGATCTGGTAATACCCCAACCAAAGGTCTATTTTCGAATACATCGAAGAACCTTGTAATTGATCAAACAAGTCATCAATACGGGGGAGGGGGTAACGGTTCTTGACGTCCGTTGATTGAGCATTCGATAATCAATACATAAACGCATGCTCCCATCTTTCTTTCTTACAAACAACACAGGGCGCCCCGCGGGCTCACACTTGGACGCACGAAGTTCCTCTCTACTAGCTCTTGCAATTGCGCCTTCAACTCCTTGAGTTCGGCCAAGCTCATTCGGTAAGGGGCACGTGAAATAGGGGCCGTCCCGGGAATGAGATCAATCGTGAATTCCACATCTCGTTCCGGCGGCAACCCCGGTAGCTCTTCCGAAAAAACATCCGCGAAGTCCCGCGCCACTACTATCCGCTCTAAGGCCGAAATATCTGCTTCTTTGTTTAACGCCATAGCAAGATAGACTTCGTGTTTCGTTCTAAAAAACTTATGCACCCGTGCGGAGATCATCAAAAGTCGGCCGCACCCTCCGTAGCCACATACTCATGGGTTCTCCCCTCCGCATCCTTCAACAAAAGCCGCTTCGCCTCACAATCTACTTGGGCATGGCTCGAAGCCAACCAATCCATGCCCAAGATCAGCTCGAAGTCATTTATCTGGAGGACAAACAGATAAAGGGAGAACTTCATTCAGCCCGCCACACACATCTCACATGTGTGGCAAACATCAACCAAACCGAGTTCTTCCCCCGTAGGCAACAATACTCGCATCCACCCCTCCACTCTATCCGTTGGCCAACCACATCTTTCTACGCACGCTCGTGACACAAACGAATGCATAGCGCCCGTATCGAATAACGCATGCACCAGCGTATCCCAGATCCGAACCGTACCTGAGATTACTCCGGGGGATTCCACCGGCCCGCTCACCGATCTCACGTGGCCGACACACCGTCGGGCCCGGCCTCATTCCTCCTCCTCTGCCTCTAGGAGCTTGAGCCTGACATTCGGCTCCCTCCGCCTCCGAGCCCTCCGCTGGGGTCTCCCTCCCGTGGCCTCGCCGTAGCACAGTGGTTCATTCGTGCGCAAGAAAACCCAAAGTGTTGCTTGCCGCAACGGGAACAAATGGGAGGCCACCCCCACCCGATCTAGTGCCGCCTCTCTCTGAAACTGTTCGGGGCCGAAAAGGAACTCTCTCGCCGAACTTTCTTGCGTGGGGTAGTCCCGCCCTCCGGCCTCCCCCTAGAGTTCTCCGCCATCTCCTTCTCTTTCACCGCCTTCCAGGCCATTTCTGCGCTTTGGGCTCGACGGTATACTTCATCGTACGTCGTTAGCAAATGTGTGGAGACTTGCATCCGAATGTGGGGATCCAGCCCCAGCTCAAACTTCTTCCTCGCTCGGCCCTCATCGTCCATGGGTGGCCCGTAGCGAGACAATACCATAAACCTTGCCTCATATTCATCTACCGTTAACTCCCCTTGTTTGAGTTGAGCAAACTCTAACGCTTCGTCCGTGCGGTACGAGAATGGGAGATACTTCCCTAGGAACGTCGTCCTAAACCTTATCCACACGCCTTCTCCCGAACCAGTCCGAGTACTCTCCTTGCTCGCCTTCCACCAAGCTTCCGCTCCCCTTCGGAGCGAGTACTCTGCTAGGCACAGCTTCTCTTCGGGTGTGCGCACAAGGGAATCATAGATTTTTTCATGAAATCCTCAGCGTACTCGGGTCGGGCCCCATCGCCCTTTACCACGAGGGTCCTATCCTCCTGCGTAATCTGTCTGGTCCTTCCGTCGTGCGTCCTCGTTCATAATGACACTTTCGTCCCATTTCCTGTTTTCAACAGCAATTTCCCCATTAGTCGCACGCTATCAATCGTTCGATTTCGTCCCGTTTCGAATACAGTGTTTTGCATGGTTCATAGCCAATCGCATGCCAGATATTCAACCACTAAGTAGCCTTTACAACTTTCGTTTTCGCGCAACGCCCGTCTCAAACTATTCCCACTTTATATTTCGAAAAAAACCATTTCCATTCACCCTTTTCGCACAAGGAACACACAAAATAAGTACAAAAATGCAACCTCGATATGCCCCATTCACACTCAATTTAAATCCCCTTATGCACATTTATGCAAAGAAATTTCAATTCAATACTTTTGCTCAAACATTCATTTTTGTCAAACTTGAACACAAATAACGCTTGATATCCTTATGTAACAGAGACCTGCAAAGACTTTACAACAAAGCACATATCAATTGTAAACCCAAAAGTCTTCGTCAATTCGATTTTGTTAACCACCTCCAATATGCAAGTTTTTTCCATTCATTAGAGCTCAGACAAGAGTCGAGTTACAACCCACAAGGGTAGCTGACGCCCATAGCGTTCTTTTCGTGCCGACTGAGTATTTTGAGGTGTAGGTCAAATATCAAGGCTTTCCCTTAAGATGCCTCACTTCAGCCCAAGTTTCCTCTAACCGGGTCTCAAGTTCGCCTCTTGGATTCTCGAGTCTTAAAACGCATACGAATTCCACTACACCTCGGCTCCTCGAATTCTCACACAAAGCTGGCTCAAGGTCCGACAAGGATTCCGCATCAAACCACGTCTTTCCGCGTTAAAAACACGTCCAACATCAGAGGTTCTCTTCCCTTCACACCCCAAGGCCTCCCGACCCTCCAACTCCCAACCAATTCCTTTTTTAAAGATCAATGATGACAAAATCGCAACGTTTTTTTCCAGGGATCCTCCCCGCTCCGCAACTCAACTAACAAACTTCAAACAGAAACAAAGATTCTTACCTCTTTTGTTTATAAATTTAGTACAAATTCTAAAAACATTACTAATAATACAAAACTACTATTCTAATACAATTACAAAACAAAAACTTTGCTAATTAGGTACTAAAGTACCTGTGTAGTGTAAATGTATTAAAAAATTAGTACAATGACAAAATGCAGTTGTTTAGTACAAATATTTTGTTGTTTGTAATTATTTCTAAGTAATATATGTTTAAGTGTACTATTGTAATTAGTACTACAAATTTTGTATATTAGTATGTATACATTTTTACATTACATTAGTTTACTTTTAATTGTAAACTGTTTGTACAAGTAAAAATATTAAAATTCGTATGTGTTGTACAAAATTTGATAACAAATTAATACTAATTAATAATATATTTTGAGGAACTAGGTAAAAAAGTTTAGAAAAAGATGTATCTCGAGAGCTAAGTAATTGCTGTTCGAGAATTGTGATCTTGTAGTAAAGATACTTCAATCAAAAAAAAGAGTACCACTATACAAATTTCTGATAGATTGGCAAGTATAAAAAAATTATATGAGTAATGACTTAAAAGAATAATAGAGCGATTTTTTTGACAAGAAAAAATAACAATAATGTCCCAAAGGCAGACAACTCGCTACAGTTTTCTCACTCAATTATTACTTTTTTGTGACTCAAATTTGTGTCTAAAGAAAATACTCCCATAGATTCATCCACTCTGAAAGCAACTCGAGAATTGTTGTAAATTGTCTGTGAAGCCATCTTCCAACCCATTCATTTATGTAAGTTCAGCTCCACTGTTTGATTCGTAATCTTCGTAATGCACATTGAAAGAGACCATAAACACTTGTAAAAATCTGGTTTAGGAAATCCAATTTCATTAAATTGAAGGCGATAAATGAACTGACTAAGTCAGTTAGAGATGTCTCTGATAAATCGATATAAGAAGATAGTTCACCTCTAGATACAAACGATATGAAATCGTCTGATTTCTTCTTCATCTGATTAATGAGAATGAAAAAAGATAAGACTAAAAACGTTAATAGACATATGAAATTCACTTTGAATCCAATAACAGATCTTCCATATACTTAACGTATGCAACATATCTGTGTACCATGTACTTTTCAAGGGTCCATTCAGTGCGAATGAGGCTGCAGAAGCCGATGCTTTATGTATGGAGATGGAACAGGAAAGCTTTCCTCTGAACTGTCACATATACTAACGAAAAGCATGGATGATGAGAAGGTCATGGCCACAGGACAGGAAAGGGCGGAGAGCCTAATACAGTCACATCCGACTGAATTGGGGCAGAAGTTCACGTGAGGAGATGGAAATTAGATGTTCATCCCTGATGGACGGCCATATCACCCAGTACTACAATCCTCAGTTGGTTGAATAGCTCCTAGGTAAGCATGGGATAATCGATGCTGCTATCATATTCTTCTTGCAGAATACGCCGTCTGACCATCCAGTATGGAGCCCATGTTGGATATCCTCTGTTTCTCCAAACGTCAGTCATTTGCACATTCTTTCTGATTCGTGGTTTATCGTTAGGGATGCACAAATTAGTTAAAGTTGGCCAAATTGCACGCCAATATGAGGTCGCTCTAGTTGAAGACTCTGACGTAGCGACCATCTCACGATTCTTGCGAAGGCCACACCCGAGGCAACGATTGCGATGACAAAGGATGACCATTCCGATGTCTTGTCTAGGGGTTACCGAGACAAGAGCCCTCGGCAAGAATTCATCGAACAGGGTTGCGGGAAAGGAGAGCCTTTGGATGTCCAATGCAAGGAAGAATACAGCAAAGACCCTGTTGGACAGTATTTGTCCTCGAGCCATGTTGTTTGACATTGATCAGTGTTGTTTAGAGAAAAGGAAAAAAAAAAGTGAGGAATTTCCGAGGTTGATACAATAATAGAATTTTCTTCCTTTCCTTTTGTCTTGTTTTATACAACTTTCTCTCCCAGTTAAATTTGGGTTTTGCGACTCTTTGCACAAAGCCAAAAGAGAAACGAAAAAAAATTCAATTTGAAAATCTCTCCACTAAGTGTCAAGGTTCCATGTATTCCTTACTTAACCGGGTCCATGAGTCTGGTTTAATCTCGTACCTGTTTATAATCAGGAAAAGTAGGGTTCCTCATCGGCCCTACCAATGACCTCTAAATTGAAGGCACGTGAACTCTTATCATCGCAAACCCACATAATCAAAATTCTTCCATCGCAAGAAAGCCAAAGGGAATATAATGATTCTAGCAAAAACACATTAAAAAGGCTTTCACTTGTATTCCAACCTTTACCCATGTTGTACTTTTTTTTAAACTCATCGCACCCACATTCATAGTTCTCAATTCATGCGAGACACAAATTGCCCCCAACATAAATTCCACCCTCCCGTTAACCAAGAACGAAGCCATTAGAAAAACAATTCATAGCCTCTAGATGAGAGTCGGGAGGAGGATGTCATGGGTGTTTTTATTGTGTTTTATAATACATTCTTTTAAGACCATGAATCGAGCACTTTTCTAGCAGTGACGTTCACACGTGAATAGAAACTCAGAAACGACCTTTTGGTGGGCGAAAATCTTACATCCATTGACTTTGTTGGTTAACAATAATAATAATAATTTGCATCATAAGCTCTTTCTCCTCCCAACGTTTTCTGTCCCAAGCACCAAGTTTGATCGTGCGTACAGTAACTCCATTTCCTTAGATCTAAAGGGCAACTGGGAGAGAGTGGCTGATGTACGAGTTGGGATTTTAGGATTACGGATGCAAAATGATGGAATTTCTTTGAAACCCTCTTGCGTGTGATCACTTGGGGAAAAAAAATTGAATTTTGGATCATTATTACAAGATCAACTTGACTTCAATGTTTCTTGTTGTGATATGATGTTTTTGTTTTTGCTCTTTCCGATCCCTTTTAATTATTATTATTATTATTATTATTCTATGTTATTTGTTCGAATAATTAGTTATGTCCCACTCTCAGCTACGTCCCTCCAATTCTTGGTTAACGCTCGGTTTTACATGTTGACATGCAGAGAAAGGAATGAGGCGAGTGAATTTTACTCTCTCTTTCTTCTCCTTAACTTGGGATAATATTCTCTAGCATGGGATAATAACAAAACTGAAACAAAAGTCATCCACAATCCTTTTCCTCACCCACGGGTTCCCTCTTGAGCTAAGAGAACTGTGAATCCACCATGCCCTGCTAGAGGCTGGCGAAAACTGAAGTCACACCCGCGTGGAGGTGTCCCACAATTCAGATACTCGGGAGCACGCGTTCTCGTCGCCTGTAATCTGTGAAAACCTGTGCACGGGTTTTCTTGCTGCATTTGTGATGGAGAGGATCTCCGCGTGAGCCAGCGCGAGCTGCATCTGCAGTCTCTTGAGAGACCTGGCTCTCGTAAGTATGACGATAGCCGCCTACGCATCCATGAGACGGGGATCTCTTACTCTCCTCTCGCATGCGATCAGCTTTCGTTATGCCAGGCTTGCATCACTGCATCCGCTCTTTGATGGACCGGAATCTCCTGCACATAAATATAATATTTTTTTTTCAGGAAAAAAAAATGATGAGACAAAGTCTTGTTATAAACCATAATATTAAAGAACTCTGCGCTTCGTGTTTATAAAAGTCGGGTGGAGAAAAATAAACACCTGCAACATTTTTCCCAAATGTTACAAGCGCCAGAAGACCTTATGGGCCATGGCCGAAAACTTTTGGGGATCGTCGGAGGTAAGTAGGGGGCGAAGATGCAGTCCATGGCACACCTACGCCTCAGAATGCTTGCAGGACCGCGCAAGGAGAGTTCCCATTCCCGTTACCGCCCATGCTGCTATGTATCTGATCACGAACCCTTGCCTTTTCTAGACACTTGGGTGAAAAAAAAAAAGAAGAATAGGAAGAAGATGAAGAAGAGTAGGGAATGAGGTGTTAGAACAAGTGGTGAGACAGAGATTGATCATCGGGGGAAAGGAAAAAAGAGACAATTAGTTATTTATAATGGTCTCATGGAACCTCTTTTTAACCACATAAGAAAAGCCCTAATTGGGGGAATTCAAAGGGTCGTTTGAATTTGGGTGTGTTTGGATATACGATATTATAAGGGAATGGAGGATGCATGGGGAAATAGATTAAAAAAAACTATCCTCTCTCACTATCTCTAACTATAAGGCCTCGATGACATAGGGACGATGTCACTAGTCGTAATGCCATGAACGTCTCCAAAATCTTTAAGTAAATAGGCATATGAAGTCGTGGCATTGCCCTTGTTTTTTGCTATTGGCCCATATTTTATTTTTATTTTTTTTTTGGTTTTGAGAACCTCATGCGCAGAACATTACACGAGAAGGTTGAGACCAAGTTTTAAATATCACTTGTTTGAAAATGACCCGAGTGCCATATTTGATAATTAATTTCTTTATTCAATATTCATCACACACCTATGAATAAGTTGACAGGGTTTTTTTTTTTTTTCGTTTATTCTACATTATTCCGCTATTTCGACATGTGCACATGTCATCCCCGTACTCATAATGCATATGTATCTTTGTTGTGTTTTCTATACAGTGTAAGGGAGAAGAAATTAAATACGTCATAGTGAATGCAAAGGGCGATCGTTGAAGCCAAATCACACCCTTTCTGACCACAAGAAAATACCACCTCCATATATAAACGTGGGGGTATAAGAAAAATGGGCTTCTTTGTGTTTTTTTGTGCAAGTCTTTTAATATCCTTAACAAAGAAAAGAGAAAGAATAAATAAAGGGATCGCGTTAAAGATTGTAAACAAATGGCAACACTTTTTGAGGAGAAGAGGGTGTTCTTGTCCCCCCCTACCCTACACGCCACAACAGTCGGCAAATGACCAAATAAAACGAAAGGCTTCGAGGGAACCTCAGGACGGTTGACGCGTGTCGAATGTGTACCGGGCGAGGACAAAACAATAGACCCCCCCCCCCCCCCAACGATGCGCTCTTGTTTGACTTATTGAACTCCGGATGCCTGGTGAGGTGGAGGAGGTGACTTTATCCCTCCCCCCACCCCCCCACCAAAGGAACATTTGAAAGAGCTGGGGCGTTTTTCTCCTATGGTTCTTCTAGTTGGCCACAAAATTGGAGAGGATACTTCTTTCCTTTTTCGCTTAACCAGTGATTTGTTTATTACTTCCACCCCGTACGTACTCATAATCTACATCACTATTCTATGTTTGTTTTCAGTTGGTCATGGGCTTCCACTCCTTCTGTAGAAATCACACGGACGCCCTAGGTAGTCAGTCGGTCGTCGAGGAATGTTTTCTATTGTTAGTCCTCTGGTTTTGATAATGAGCTTGAGAAGCTAGTCGCTGTAACATCTCGCTTATTTATTAGTGATGAGCTTGAGAAATGTGTTGCTGAGACCACAGTAAAACAAAGTAACAATTACCGTTTGCTGCGTTACAGTAAAGTGTTTAGCTGTGAATTTGACGCATAAACACTGAAAATATGGAAACATAAATTCTAATATTTCCATTTTATTTGTTGGGGGCTAATTCAGAATATTTCTTCCTGAGTGTCCAAGTTCATTTTAATCTAGCTTAATGAATTCTCAATAATAAATTTTTAGCATCTAAATATTGCGAGATTATCTTTCCAAGGATTAATTTTGGAAACAAAATATTTCTTGAATATCCTGCAAGCACTGTTACGCTGCAACTAAAGCAATGTGTCGATACACTTAAGAAAGACCTTGCTGCAGCTTACAGGCGAAACTATTCTGCGTTATTGCGCTGACGAATGAATAAATATTATTCCAGATATGCTTAATGCAGTCTAATTATATTTAATAATTAAACATATTAATCTGATTCTATAATCACGTGTTAGAATCAGACAATGTCATTTGATAAAGATTTTGGTAGAAGTAAACTCAATTTTCCTATTTCAATCGGTTAATGTATTTAATTGTTCCATATTATTACGTGAATTAATTTATACAATAATCATTATTTAATCAGGATAAAGTTATATATCAGATTATACGTGCAAGGAATATGCATCCATGATTTCCTTCCCTTTCTTGGTCATTAATAACCGTTGAAAGCCCTGTTGCTGATCCACGATTACAGCTTCCTATTATTCTGATTTTAGGAAACAAATTATTTCGATTTTGGGAAACCGATTAATTGTTTCGTTCCTTTTTATAACCAGACGACCCACAAATAATCTACTCGACGTCCCTTCGAAAGTTTTCTAAGTGGACTGAGTGGTCTGATTGGTCCAGCAGTGGTCTAAGTGGTTTCGACGGAGAGCGGAAGGTGCTAAGTGTCCCCTGTGTACATATTGCTCGCAAACTGCGTGCGAGGGTGTCAAGGGGCTGAGTTCAGATTATTTGAACGTCGTGAGATGGACTAGGAGTCCTCGTGTGCGTTCAACGAGCAACCTGCGAATCGACTGAGGGAAGCTAATTGAATACCAGTGCTTGATTGCAGTAACCGGTTGCTGACCCATCGGTAAGAAGCCGTGTCTTGTCGAGTCTTTTTTGCAGGGAAGACATCGAGCCCTACGAGTTTTGAGCAGTTAGACAACGCACTGCCCAGTGTCGCGCCAGAAGTCCTCGTACCTGCAGGGTATAACAGGAGATTTGGGAACGCCGCCGGAGTGAAAAGAGGTTCCTCCCGAGCACCAGCGGTGCTGTGCATAAGTCTTGAACACGCCTGATACATAGGGTTAGTAAAGCAGGTTGCGTGGAAGCCAACGGATCGGAAAATTCCACCCTATGCACTGAGTGTGCAGTGCAGTGAGTCACGGCTGTGGTAACCGTGCACTGTCCGAACTGAGTGTAGGACGTATACATTCTAAGTGATCTTTGTGGTTTTCTTTGTGATTTTTTTATGTGTGTTTTCTTGTCTTTGTGGTTCAACTTTGTGGTTGGCTCTTAAGCAACGTGCAGATTTATCTTAAGGAGAGACAAGATCTTTGAGTGGAACTCCTCTTCTGAGCAAACAAGTGCCGAAGCACTTCCCTTTGCTTCAGGCGTTCTATCAAGCGACAACGTTCTGAGTGGTATCCATTGAGCTACCAACTTCTGAGGAGAAAGCATCATTTCTTGCTGGAAACGGAGAAGATGTCCACTATGTGAGGAGCTGACCGTTACCAGGAGTGATAATCTATTATACAGGATTCGAAATCTCACTTTGTAAGAGAAACATACGCCTAGTGCAAGGTCTCTTTGTCACCCATTATTTTCAAATAGTGGAAACACCTCTAAACGGTGGAAAGTGGGACGTAGGTCGATTAAGGCCGAACCACTATAAACAACTGTGTCCCTTACGATTGCGCAATCACTCGTACGAGAATCCAACGATTTAGATCGGTAACGATTACAGCAAAGTAAGTTTCTCATTCTGATAAACGTTCTGTTGTGATACATTTACGCTTCCGCTGACACTGAGAAAGGGCGATAATAAGTTAAAAACACTAATTCACCCCCCTCTTAGTGTTCCTGAACGATCCAACAGCTATGTTTGGTGGAGGGGGGAATTCACGTGTTGCCTGTGTGCCCTCTTGTTCTTATAATTGATGTCGTACGTACGTGCGTGGCTGTAATTGTAGTGCAGGAGAGAGAAAACCTTTTGGTCATTGTCGACCCCCGGCGGGGACCATTAATTTGAGGCATGTCGTTTCAGACAGACAGTCCGCAGTTCAACGGGGTGCAATTAACTTTGGTTTTTGTCTTCGTGGGTTTGAACTTTGTTGTCGCCTCGCGGTAGATTTGACAACTACTACTACACACTACAACATTATAACTCCTATAAGAGAAAAGGCCGCTGTTTCAATTAATAATAAATAAGTCTCTGATTTTGGTTCGTAACATAAGTCCCGGCTATTTGTTGGAAAACAATACGTTCCATCGTCTCCCGAGGATTCACAAACTCTGGGGAAAAAAATTTTTACTTTTATCATCCCTAATTGTGCACGATCCCCAATTTTTTTTTTTTTTACATCTGTCTGTTTTTTTATTACAAAAGACCCGGATATGTGCAATCCTCTGTACTAGGATACCGTGTACAAATTCCGAATTTTTAAAATTTTGAGAATTCGTGATCGGTAATTTCGGTATTTGGGGGATTTAGATTGAGAGTTCTTTTTTATTAAAACAGTATTTGGTATTGAGATCGTTATTGGAAAAATAAAATTCGATATTTACCGAATATCGAATTTTTAACAGTGGGCTAACACAATTTGGAGCCCCCATTAAAACAAAAAACTAATAGTTCGACCCAATAATTCCCATACAATTACCTATTCTTTCGCATGTTGTCTGTGGACTGCAATATAACACCAGTACAAATTTGGTTGATGTTTTCTTCGATATTTGTATATCTAAAAATAATTTTCCAATTTTTTTAATAAATTCTGTCACCCCGTATGATCAAGTGTGTTTTGGAGTAAATTGTGCAACATAATAGTAAGAAAATTGCAATGAATGTTAGCTCACAAGCTTTAAGGTAAATAAAAATTCGGTATTTTTGGTCAATACCAAAATACCAAATTTATAAATTTGGAATCGAGATCCGGAATCTAAAATTTTGAAGTCTTTAAAATTCGATATTTCGGTAATCGTAATTTCGTAATATCGAAATACCGAATGCTCGACTCCCTGTGCTCCAGACAACTCACCATGGTTCGTGGTAAATGAGCCCCGCACTCAGGAAACCTGTAATATATTAAGGCACAGTGCGCAAAGTGAGATTCGATACCTAAGCCACCTGTAGACATTGAAATTTTATCGATGTCGAAAATAATGTCATTAGGCCTAAATCAAATATTATAGGGCCGAATATGATTGATTGTCTTTATTATTATAAGACATCACGATATGAAATATTTTTGCACTTATATCTTAGTGTAAATATAATACACGAGCCTGAGATTATAAAAAAAATAAAAAAGATCAAAGCCCAACCCATTTATTATTGGGTTTTAAAATTGTGGTTAAGCCCATATGCTAGCCCAATAAGCCTAACCCAATTATAAAATGAACTGGGCCTATCCCATATACTCGGACCCATTCATATTTCGGTCGGCCCAATCCAAATGTCGCCGCAATATAAACCTCAAGCCCATGACGCTCTTTGGTCCCACATCGGAAAGAGAAATCACCCTAGGCTTCTTCAACTCCTATATAAAGGGAGTCCCTCCCCCTTATTTGTGGAGACACAAAAATATTCTCCTCTTCTCTCTTATACTCCTAAACCCTATTGGGGTATACAAAGAGATTTTAGTTTAATTTTGAAGTCCCCATATTAGGCCCCCCTATTGGGTATATATCTCCGGCCGCTCCTCGCGGGATTACCTCCCCCATAGCCCCCCCTATCAGGTACATATCTCCAGCCGCTCCAGCGGGAAGTCCCCTTAGGGCCCCCCTATCGGGTACTTATTCTCCGGTCCGCTTCCACCCCCCACCCCCCCCCCCCCCCCCCCCCCAGCGGGGAAGTCACCCCCTTAGGCCCCCCTTATCGGGTACATAATACTCCGGCCTGCTTCCCAGCGTGTGAAGTTACCCCTTAGGCACCTACCTATCGGGTATTATCTCCGGCTGCTCCACGAGCGGGAGTAGTGTTCCCCCTAGGGCTCCCTCTTTTCGGGTATATCTCCGGCCCTCTCTATGCGGGTTAATTCCCCTATAGGCCCCCTCTTGCGGGTTAAATCTTCGAAGGCCCCTGGACGGAACGACGCGGGGGTCCTATCTTCCAAGCGGTCATATTCTACATATCTCCCTGAAGCTCCAGTGAATATTTCTCAGAGTTTCAGCCCATCTATATTTCGGATATCTTACGAGTATAGAATCAGAGGACTCAAGAGCTTTGTCCGTGACTAGAGATTGAACCCGCTATATTTTTCATACGACAGTTTGTACGTTGCTTCCGGTTTATATACGGACCGTGAGATTTTTTTACGTTAACAAATTTCTGGCTACGCCCAGTGGGACCAACTCCTACCTCTCATCTCTTTAAGTCTAAGTATCCAGATGGCTTCAAAGATGATCATGCTGTAGAACATCCATCGATGCTGTGAATAATCAGCTAGTTAGTTTTCCCTCTCAGTCGTCTGAAAGCTTTTCATCGCCTGGTTCCAGGAACTTCACCAAAACCAGACCGATTTTTTGACATATATAAGGAGACGGAAGAGATTCTAAGATCCCTCTCTCCGAAGTCACCTCCATCATACAAGGAGGTTACTGAAAGAAGCATTCTCAGCAAGAGTTCCATATCACCAACTCATTTGGGTAGTTTCTGCAACAACTCATCAAGTGTCTATCCTCTTGAGGATTCTCCATCAGACTGCACTCCAAAATGGAGCTTTGCTGAATTCAAGGGCCAAAACACGCAAACAGGCTTAGGAGATAGAAAGAAATGCTTCAGGTCCATCTCTCCCAAAGCTTCCCCATCTTACAAGGATGTTCTTAACCAGGGAAGCTCTCCAAAGTGGACGTATGCCCAATCTGTGGTGAAAACTTGCAAACAGACTGAGGAAATAGAGGAATTGTTTAGGAGCAATTTTCCCTAAGTCATCTCAACCAACTGCCGGTGACAGCCCCTTCAACAAGGTTCTAGTGTCTCCTATGCCGCAGATAAATTTTTGAAAATATCTCGCCAAGTGACTTTCCGTTGGATTCTTCCCCAGAAGAGGATTCAACTAAAGGCTTCGAAGTCATGCCAGTGATGATGGCAGATACTCCTTCACTTGAAGATCAGGTCGCCGCTCTCACAAAAACTAGTGGATGATATGATGCTCTTCATGAAAGAAAGGAGAGCAGCAAATGGACTACATTGTCAAAAGGCTGGAGAATAAAGACGCTGAGAAAACGTCTATGGAGGAGAATTCCGCACACTACCAAATTGATAGAGGAAAAGCGGTCATGAATGTTGATGATTCGGCAAAACAGATGCCCATTATTGAAGATCCTATTCCAGCGAAAGCAATGCTGGAATTAATAAAAGAAACGGTGAAGAGCGAGCTTGAGGGAAAATCATCATCATCTTCGGCATATTATAAGCCTTACAGTCGGAGAATTGAAGGCCTCCAAGATGCCTGTGGGATATCAGCCTTCATTACTTTCCAACAGTTCGAGCGGGATGGGTAATCCACGTCAACATGTGGCCCATTTCGTTGAAACTTGCAACAATGCAGGCACAGATGGAGATTGGATGGTTAAGCAGTTTGTTCGCCCTCTCTGAAGGGATACACTTTTGACTGGTACATTGACCTCAAGCCAGGCACTATTGATAGTTGGGAACAATTGGAAAGAGAGTTTCTGAATCGTTTTTACAGCACACCGGCGTGTGGTGAGCTTGATTGAGCTAACTAATACTCGCCAATGGGAGGAAGAACCCGTCGTCGACTATAACCAACGATGGTGGAATCTGAGCTTGAACTGTAGGGATTCGTCTATCAGAGGAAACGTCTATCGACATGTGCATTCAAGGCATGCTCTGGAGGATTCGATACATTCTGCAAGGGCTCAAACCACGATCGTTCGGGAAGTTGGCAACAAAGTCTCATGACATGGAGTTGAGCTTTGTTGGTACCAACGTAAGTAAACTTCCCAATACCTGAGCCACTACGTGGGACAGGAATATGACCAGGAAACAGAACTGGGGGCAAGAATGCTTTCAAGGATACAAAGAACATGTAATGACTATAGATGCTGCTCCTGTCAAAGTGCCAATTGCCAAAAGGAAAAGTCTCAGCAAATGGACAATCACCTGTAGAAGCACCCAAGATGGGGAGGCAACGCCCAAACTCTTGAGGATATGCAATAAATATGATTTATCCTTTTCCCGATGAAGATGTTGCAGAAATATTTGACTATTTGTTGTCTTTCTAAAATGATCGATCTTCTGCCATCAAAGCGACCGAACCAAGCAAATCTAGCTGACAATCCCAACTTCTGCAAGTACCATCGTGTTATAGGAACATCCAAATTGAGAGATGTTTCGGTTTCAAGGAAAAGGTCATGGAGCTTGTGCGCGACAACAAGATCGATTTAGGAGCCTATATTGCACCTTCAAATATGATCAGTGTCGCAAACAATGATACTCCAAACATCATATTTGGGAATATCGATCCTACTGAGATAATTGGTCTACCAAGTCTGGAGATAATTGCAACAATATATGACCAAAGTGTCAAGTTGTGTGGTTAGCCTCCGAAGAAGTATCAACCGAAGAAGGCTGGACTTTGGTGACTCACAAAAGGAATCGGAAGAAGTCTTCTGTTGCCTGTGAAGAAAAAGCCTACTATGCGAGCAAAGATTGCTAGCAGGTCACCAATAAAAAAGGATTCCAGGAAGATAGTGAAAGAAAGAAAGTTCGTTAGATATCCTGTCCGTGAAAGAAGCCAACCCCGACTATGTTATTGGATTTCTTTCCCGAAATGTTTTCGAAAACTTTGCAGATTTTGCCATAGGAGCTGTCACCACATTGATGCAGACAAAGAAGTGGCGGCCGCAAAGGTTGACACACCGGAAGATCCCACAGTGATGAATGTTGTGAAATCACGAGAAGTTGGCGCAACCATTACATTTTCTGATGAAGATCTCCTTATAGAACACAGATCTCACAATCGGCAGCTATTTGTATCAGGATATGCTTATGGTACGAAGGTCAATCGCATATGGTAGACCCAGGTTCAGCAGTCAATATCTTGTCACTAAAATCCCTGAAGGAAGATTGGGCTGTTAGGGGTTGACGATTTATCAAGTAGCCGGCTGATAATCCAAGGATTCAACCAGGGGGGAGAACGAGCCGTTGGGAAGATCTGTCTCACCCTCACTATTGGAGATATGGAAGCCGGAGCGAATCGTTTTACGTCATTGATTCCTAACACCACCTATAATATGTTGTTGGGTCGACCATGGCTACATGAATACGGAGGTTGTTGGATCCACGCTCCATCAATGCTGTTAAATTTGTGAAGGATGGGGTAACCCACACAATATGGGCAGATGCGAAACCCTTTACGGAAGCGGAGTCATACTTCGCCGATGCCACAAATTTTACTTTAATAAGGGTGTCGATGCTGAAGAAAAAGTCTCAAAGCATGCTACCGGTTCGTGAGGGATATCACGAGGAAATCGAACGTAGAAGTTTCACCTATTCAACGAGAGGCACTTCCAGTTAATCCGACAGTTGAAAATGAAAGGACTGATGATAAGCCTAAACAGAATGTGCCAATCCTGCGCTATATTCCAAGAGCCTTTCCGAAAAAGCCGGGAACCACTTTTCGTGTGTAGTCACGCTGAAGAAAGAGTGGTGCCAAAGGAACTCAACTGTGCAGAGACGAAAATGACGACAATCGCTCAACACGAGTAACGCCTTTAAAAGGTTTTATCCGGCCTAAACAGGGGGCAATCATCTATCCAGATTCATTGCCTGACAAGCGCACCAACGGATTTGATCCAATATGCATTCAGGTTAATCTCTGCGGCCGGTCTACACTCAAAAGACTTAAAGGCTCTTGGGGCTGCTTCAAAAGAGGCCAATCCAGGAGGTGATACTCAAAAGTCAAAACTCGGTCCTTGGGTATGATACTCCTAAGCCCGTCTAAGTGGTGAAGAAGGCTTCAACTCAATACATTGAAGCTGATGAAAAAACACAGCCGAATTCGACGAGAACTTCGGTATTTGATCGACTTGGAGCCCCGTCTGAGCGAAGGTCGGTATTTGATAGACTATGGTGCCCCAGAAGAAAGGACTGATGTAGGAGACATGCACAACTAAGGTTAGGCGACACTTCCAAGAAGTCGAATGGTGTGGAAGAGGGTGGACAAGAGGAAAGACGTCCCAATCATATATTGAAGGCACAAATGATCTCCGTAGTAAAATTCCTTCCCGGATGAAGCGTCGAACTGTTGTGGAAGGTGACCACTGGAGAAGTGTTAAAAATGACCACGAAGACATGGATAACTACAAATGGCAATGAGGAGTTTATCTCAAGATAATGTTGAAGATGATGTCGCTTCTTATCATGTTACAACGTCAGCGGCCGATGAAGACGCATCTCACAAAGAAGATGATGCAGAATATGCCCCTGAAGTATCAAGAGGATGGGAAGAAGTCCACTGTCGATGAATTGAAGGAAGTTGACCTTGGAGAAGAAGGGAATCATCGTCCCACTTTCCTCAGTGCAAGTTTAAGCCCTGGAGAAGAGGAATTATATATTCAGTTGTTGAAGGAATACAAAGAACGTTCTTCGACATGGAGCTACAAAGAAATGTCCGGTCTTGGACCCAAAAATTGCAGTTCACAAGTTAGCTTGTGAAGCATGGGGTTCGTCCCATAAAGCAAGCTCAACGGCGTTTTCGTTCGGAAATTGATTCCCCTGATAGAAGCTGAAGTCAATAAACTTAATCGAAGCTGGATTCATTCGGGAAGTGAAGTACCCAACATGGATCGCAAAATATTGTACCCGTCAAGAAAAAGAACGGTCAACTTCGCGTTTGTGTTGACTTCCGCGACCTCAACAATCCATGTCCGAAGGATGATTTTCCTCTTCCGATCACTGAGATAATGGTAGATGCTACCACTCTGGCTATGAAGCCCTCAGTTTTATGGATGGATCGTCAGGATATAACCAAATTCAGAATGGATCCAAAAGATGAAGAAATGACAGCTTTTCGTACACCGAAGGGAAATCTACTGTTATAAGGTGATTGCCTTTTGGGTTGAAGAATGCAGGAGCAACCTATCAAAGAGCAATGCCAAACGCATCTTCGATGATATGCTACATAAAAACGTAGAGTGTTACGTGGATGATTTGGTTGTCAAGTCCAAACGAAGGCATGATCATATTAATGACTTAAGAAAAGTATTTGACAGACTGCGAAAATATCAACTGAATATGAATCCCATGAAGTGTGCATTCGGGGTCACCTCAGGCAAATTTCTTGGCTTCATCGTTCGACACCGAGGCATAGAGGTTGACCAGTCGAAGATAGACGCGATTATAAAGATGCCAGAGCCGAGGAATATACATGAGCTAAAAAGCCTTCAGGGGAAACTCGCATATATCCGAAGATTTATATCGAATTTGGCTGGACGATGTCATCCGTTTCATCGGCTACTGAAAAAAAGATACCCCTTTTGAATGGGATGAAACATGTAAGAATGCCTTTAATAGTATAAAGGCATATTTTATTAAAGCCGCCAGTTTTAAGCGCACCAATCCAAGGTAAACCACTCATATTGGTATATAGCAGCACAAGAAGCCTCATTGGGGGTCTTATTAGCCCAAGAGAATGATGACGGAAAGGAAAATGCCTTTATACTATTTAAGCAGGACTTTAACCGGAGCGGAATTGAATTACTCTCCAATTGAGAAGACCTGTCTGGCTTTAATGTTTGCTATACAAAAGCTGCGACATTATTTGCAGGCACCACTCTGTTCGTCTCATATCAAGGGGCAGATCCTCTCAAGTATATAATGTCAAGGCCAGTTTTATTTGGTCGTCTCGCAAAATGGGCACTTATGCTCCAAGAGTTCGAGATCCTGTATGTACCTCAAAAGGCTATAAAGGGACAAGCTTTAGCTGACTTCTTGGCAGACCATCCTATACCAGATAGTTGGGAAATATCGGAAGAGCTGCCCGACCGAGGAAGTAATGTTGGTTGATGTTCCCCCTCCATGGAAAATGTTCTTTGACGGATCAGCAACACAAAGAGGTGCGGGAGCTGGAGTTGTCTTTCGTCACGTCCGATGGAGATATCATCCCTTATGCATATACCCTCACTCAGTTATGCTCAAAACAATATGGCTGAGTATCAAGCTCTTATACTCGGGTTGGAAATGGCCATGGATAATAAAGTACATAGTTTGAGGGTATATGGAGACTCCAATCTTGTGATTAATCAACTTTTATCCACATACGAGGTTCGTAAGCCAGAGCTTCTGCCTTATCATGACTATGCGGTTAAACTCGCAGGGTGGTTCCTAAACATTACAATAAGTCATATACAGAGAAATGAAAATGCACTAGCCGATACCCTGGCATCTCTAGCTTCTGCACTTACTTTGGTGGATAAGGAGGTTGGCATCTGGTTATGTCAAGCATGGGTGGTTCCGCCAATTCATGATGAGAAGGAAACGGACGAAGCTAATCTCGTATCCGTCTTTATATAGAAGACCAGGACTGGAGACAACCACTCATTGACTTTCTCGAGCATGGAAAGCTTCCCAACAACCCGCGACAAAAAAGTGGATGTAAGGAGAAGAGCGCCTCGATTCATATATTTTAAGAATACTCTCAACCGACGATCCTTTGAAGGAGTGTTCTTGCGATGCCTTGGAGTTTGAGGAAGCCTTGAGAGCGGTAGAAGAGGCGCATTCTGGAGTTTGTGGAGCTCATCAATCAGGCCCTAAACTTCACTTCCAATTGAAGAGAATGGGCTACTATTGGCCAACAATGGTAAAAGATTGTATGGAATATGCAAAGAAGTGTCAAGCTTGTCAGTTTCACGCTAACTTCATTCATCAATCACCCGAGCCACTTCATCCAACTGTAGCATCTTGGCCATTTGAAGCCTGGGGGTTAGATGTTGTAGGACCCATAACTCCTAAATCGTCAGGGGGCCATTCATATATCCTAGCAGCGACGGACTATTTCTCAAAATGGGCAGAAGCGCGTCCTTTCGAAAAGTGAAGAAGGAAACAATGATCACCTTCATTAGGAATAATATTATTTTTCGTTATGGCGTGCCTCGCTATATCATTACTGAAAATGGCCGGAATTTCTCTATTAAGGCCATGGATACATTTTGCGAGCAATTTGGTTTCAAACAATATAACTCTTCCATGTATTATGCGGCCGCAAATGGGTTGGCAGAAGCATTCAATAAGACGCTATGCAATCTCCTAAAGAAGGTGGTCGATAAAGCTAGAAGAGATTGGCATGAACGAGTCGGAGAAGCTCTATGGGCGTATCGTACGACGTACAGAACCGCGACTCAAATGACGCCATACTCGTTGGTCTATGGTGTTGAAGCGGTCCTTCCACTTGAACGACAAATACCGTCGCTGCGAATAGCCATACAAGAAGGACTTTGTCAGGAAGATAATGCGCGATTGCGCTTGCAGGAACTAGAAGCTTTGGATGAGAAACGTCTTAAAGCCCAGCAGCGGATTGAATGCTATCAGGCGAGGATGTCGAAGTCTTTTAACAAAAAAGTACGACCTCGCTCCTTTCAAGTAGGTGACCTTGTTTTGGCAGTACGAAGACCGATAATCATCACGCACAAGACCGGGAGCAAATTCACATCCAAGTGGGTGGTCCATACGTAGTCCAAGAGGCTTACACTGGGGGCGCCTACAAGATAGTTGATCAAGATGGAGTACGAGTTGGACCAATCAATGGGAAGTTCCTGAAGCGATACTACGCCTAAAGAATAATGCTCCATGTCGCATGAGCCTAAACTGCACGACATAAAAAAAAAATCATCATGTAATACTCCTGGCCCGCACGAGTATAAATTGTGAACGGCTCAAACAAAAAATGTAATACTCCTGGCCCGCACGAGTATAAACTGTGAACGGCTTAAAAATATATATTAAAGTCGTGGTTCTATGAGTATAAGAGATGAACGACTTCAAAAAGAAAGGACTTTTATTTGAAAAAAATGATAGTCCTAAAAAGAAGGAAAGTCCTATTCTAGAGCCTAAAACAAGCTAGAAGAGTGAAATCAAGCTTCCCAGGTAAATTGGACAAACTCTTCACGAGTCCTCTTCAGCTGCTCTCGAAGTTCATTGAAGGACAAACGATCTTCATCACGGACTATCAATTCATTCTTAAAAGCAGACATGGCCCCTTCAAATTTGATATGTCCCCATCTGCCTCCTTAATGATAGCAACAGTCTACTCTAGCGAATCCTCTAAGGTCGCTTTAGCCCCAATGCAATCAGACAATTGTGGTCAAAGTTCTTCAATCTTGGCTTTAACGGTGGCTAGTTGTTCTTCTGTTGTTTGCCCCTTCAGCGGTGGACAATAGATCTGAATATTTTGTCGATCCTTGCATATATTCTTCCACCAAGGCATGGATAAGAGACCGCTCCAAATGCTCACTTTCATCAATGAGATCGAGAATATTCTTCAACTCGATAATTGTGTGACTCTAACTAAAGGGAGTTTTGAAAATCTTCTCCTTGATGTCTTCCCATATATAAGCTCAAGAAGCCACAGCCGGGTCACTCAAGTTATTGGTCGACAGAAGCGTCATCAACTTTTTTATTCCCTTCGAGCTGAGCAATCCTTTCTGGAATTCGAGCTGCCGTTGATGATTATCCAGTAACTCCCGAAAATACTCTTCCCAACAAGATTCGCCAAATGTAAGCGAAGGTTTTGGCTCGGCATAGGACATCGTAGATGGAGACACTAAAGACCAGGCCTTGAGGCGATAAGAATCATATGGAACCTCCTTCGATCAGTGTTGGATATCAAGCCTGATGTGCGAAGCACAAAAGCCCATTTTGGCTGGAAGACATGGTAACTTCAGCGTATCTTTCTTCTGGTGGGTTATTGTCCTTCGCAAGACACATATACCATTGTCTCCTCCGAAATAAACCACGGTTCCGATTTGTGAAATACACATCATGTGTCATACGGATCTCACTCCAATATTCGCATACTTTAATTCTAATCTCTCTGCAATAGACATACACATACGAGATACGAATTAAAGTGGGGGCATTTGTAGACATTGAAATTTTATCGATGTCGAAATAATGTCATTCGGCCTAAATCATATATTATATTGGCCGAATATGATTGATTGCCTTTGACATCACGATATGAAATATTTTGCACTTATATCTTAGTGTAAATATAATACACGGGCCTGAGATTATAAAACAGATCAAGCCCAACCCATTTATTATTGGGTTTTAAAATTGTGGTTAAGCCCATATGCTAGCCCAATAAGCCTAACCCAATTATAAAATGAACTGGGCCTAGCCCATATATCGGCCCATTCATATTTCGGCCCAATCCAAATGTCGGCCCAATATAACCTCAAGCCCATGACGCTCTTTGTCCCACATCGGAAAGAGAAATCACCCAAGGCTTCTTCAACTCCTATATAAAGGGAGTCCCTTCCCCTTATTTGGGAGACACACAAAATATTCTCTCTTTTCTCTTATTCTCTTAAGCCCCATTGGGTTACAAAGAGATTCTAGTTATTTTTTAAGACCCCTTAGGCCCCCCTATCGGGTATATATCTCCGTCCGCTCCAGCGGGTAGTCCCCTTAGGCCCCCCTATCGGGTATATCTCCGGCCGCTCCAGCGGGTAGTCCCCTAAGGCCCCCCTTTCGGGTATATCTCCGGCCCTTCTAGCGGGTATTCTCCTAAGGCCCCCTCTTGCGGGTTTATCTTCGAAGGCCCCAGGACGGAACGACGCGGTGGTATATCTTCCAAGCGGTCATATTCTACATATCTCCCTAAAGCTCCAGTGAATATTTCTCAGAGCTTCAGCCTATCTATATTTCGGATATCTTATGAGTATAGAATCAAAGGACTCACGTGCTTTGTCCGTGACTAGAGATTGAACCCGCTATATTTTTCATACGACAGTTTGTACGTTGCTTCCGGTTTATATACGGACCGTGAGATTTTTTACGTTAACACCACCAACGAACAACACCCACCTTTATGGACAACTCCAACGCGAACGAAGGCATTCAACGGTGATCCAGAATGCACAAATATATATATGATCTTGTTTTGTTGGCTAGGGGGCCTCCTTCCCCCTAGCCATGGGCCCAAACGCAAATGGACCGGATATTCTCAAAATGTAAATTGGGACTGTCTCCACCACACAATAGTTAGATTGTTTGTATTAGGGGGATTCCTTTTGGAATCTTCCAAATTGACATTCCCCGACCCAACTAATGTTTTACAAGGAATACATGGTTAGGAGGACAATGAATGGCCCAAGACTCAATTTAAGGCAGTCGGCCCGCCTCAATCGAACTCAGACCACAATCACTGATTAGTGATTCAACCCCTTTTGTCCTCTTTCGAATTCAAAAAACGAAAACAAAACAAAAATATTTGTTCAAAGTGGTCACCCTCCTCTTCCCACTTGGATCCAAACGACAAGAAGTTAAAAATCCAGCTAAGCAAAAAGCAAATAATTTATCTAAATCGAATTATAAATAATTGTTTAATTTGATTATTGGGAGTGTAAAAGATTTAATCATTGAAAGTGGTTTATTTTTAAGGTCAACCTAAATAAGTAAAAAAAAAAATGAAAAGCAAAGAAGAAGACTATTCCGGTATTAAAATTAATCAGAGAAAGCAAAAGGGGGCACGCAAGAAATGTGAGTGAAGAAAAGTTAACGAAAACTAGGAATGCCGATCTTTAAAAAAAAAATACAGATAAAGAGAGAAAAAATATTTCGCAAACACGAGGCGGCCACGCGCCCTATCGCTACCACTTAATCCTATCCATCCACGTGTCCCCGATCCTATGCTCCCAAATCCATCCCTTCCCCCCGCTCCCCCATCATATCCCCTTCCCCCCCACAGATAGGTGCCCTTCCCCATCCATCCCAATCTCCCGTTTCATCCCATCCCACCACTCCCCTAAGCCCGTTGATCTTCCGTTGATCTCCTCCCGTCCTAACAAAGATTTCTCCTTTCCGACGTTTTCTGGACGAATCTTCGATCTTTAGCCCAACCCGCTTCCCTTTTCCTTCGATTCCTCCCTTCTAGCAGCCATGTTCCTCAGAGCCACTCCCTCCTTTTCCCTTGTCAACTCCCCCGGGGACGTCCTTTCCCCTCTTTTCCCGTTCTCCATCTCCTCTTCTTCCTGTACCGGGGTTCGGTTCCCCGGCGGGAAGAGCAGTGGACGTGGGCTCTTGGTCTCCGCCTCTAAAGATGCAAACAGTCGTCTCCTCGCGGGGGTTGTTTTCGAGCCCTTCGAGGAGGTGAAGAAGGAGCTGGATCTCGTGCCGACCGTCCCACAGGCCTCGCTTGCCCGTCAGAAGTACACCGACGAGTGCGAGGCTGCCATCAACGAGCAGATCAAGTGTGTTTGTCTCCTGCCTAACTAACTTCTTGACATGTGATGTTCTTCTTTGGTTATGTCTTCGTGCAGTGAGGCCTGGTTTGTCCTGTAGAAGCGAATTCTCTGTGGACCAATTAGTTGTTCTGATCGGATGTGAAATCGGATGATTTTGCTTACAAATGATTCTTGATTTGTGGCTGCAGTGTGGAGTACAATGTGTCCTACGTGTACCATGCCATGTTTGCCTACTTCGATAGAGACAACGTTGCCCTGAAGGGGTTTGGCCAAGTAATTTCATCTAGCCTTGCCTTCTTGTTTTTCTATTTTAGTGATGCTTTGATTGTTTTTTCTTCCTTATGCTCGAGTGATGAAATATGGAATTGCTTATCACAGATTTTTCAAGGAGTCAAGCGAGGAAGAGAGGGAGCATGCGGAGAAACTGATGGAATACCAGGTTCGCTTATACGGAATACTTTCTCAATCTTTATTGAATTTTTTTTTGTTAGACTTGTGCCAGCTTGGCTTCTCACGAGTGTGGCTCATTGACAGAACAAGCGTGGAGGGAGGGTGAGACTTCAATCGATCCTGATGCCGCTCTCTGAGTTTGATCATGAAGACAAGGGTGATGCTTTGTATGGTGAGAATCAAGGACCGTCCACTTCTCTTCATTAATGGATGGCCTCCTTTTGAGCATCTTCCTTCCTGATTGGCCAGTTTTGAGTATTTGCAAGGCGTGGAAGTGATGACCACCGTGATTATACTTTTGAAATTGTTATTCCATATTTTTGGGCAGGCATCACACAGTAACTTCCCTCTGTACTGTCATCCTGTTGATAAGCTTTCCCATATTTTGTGATAGCAAGTTGGTGTTTGTTATTAGAGTTGGGCATCCCATAGGAGATGCAGAGTACTTTGTTCGCAATATTGTGACCTGTAGGCCCATTTGTATGCATAAAAGAATAGCAACACCATCTCATTAGTTTTTTTATGTTGACCAACTACTACTACTGTTTCAGCAATGGAGTTGGCATTGTCATTGGAGAAGCTGAACAACGAGAAGCTTTTGAACCTCCATGCTGTAAGACATTGCTCTTCCAATATGACAATCTTAATCGGTTTTCTTGGAAACACCTCTTTTGGAATCTGTGTAGATTGTGTTGCTAATGTTAAAGAGCAATTTCTGATGCTTGGCCAACAGGTGGCTGACCGGAATAACGATGTGCAATTGTCAGATTTCGTGGAGAGTGAATTTTTGGGCGAACAAGTGAGGACTGTCCCGTGCTTCATCTCTCATCGAACACGTTTATATTTTCTTTCCACGCATATGAATCAAATGTTCTTTCTTGTTTAAAAACCTTACCAGGTTGAAGCTATCAAGAAGAACCTCGGAATATGTAGCTCAGCTGAGGAGAGTTGGCAAGGGACACGGTAAGCTTCCTCGGCGTTTCTCCGTTCAGTTAAAACCATCAATTATACTTGAACATAATATGATCGGGTTCTGTCTTGGGAACCTTTTTCAGGTGTATGGCACTTTGATCAGATGCTCCTCCGCGAGGAAGCAGCAGTTGCATAAACAAGGCCTTTGAAGTAATCAGTAGCCAGGGATATGAATGCTTGGAGTACCATAGATTAGTTGCCGTCGAGTCTTCCTAGTTTGAGGTTGCCTTTTCAAGGTTGTGACTGAATAAAAAGACTTGTCAGTTTGGACATCATTTCTTTCATCTTGGCACCACCAAACTTAGTTGAATGCCTGATGGTCGTCCACCCAACAACACAAAGGACCTTCCGACCATCTTCATAGATGGATCGTGTCCTTGGGGTTTGGTGATTCGTTCGGGGAAAATTTCATAGACTAGATGCATCTTCTACCCTGTTTGGTTTTCAGAAAAGTAAGTCGAATTTAAAAAAAAAATTAAGAGGGTAATCAATAGAAAAGATTGTTTTAAATTCCCAGCCCAGTCGGCAGAGTGCAAGGCTCTTAACGTGGTCGTGGGTTCGAACCCCACGGTGGGCGTGTTCTGGAGCACGTTTTCATTTTGTTAGCCCAGGATGCTAGATATTTATTATATTGGCTAGTATAGCATGTGCTTCCTACCCCCTGCAGCTTTGCAGGCCTGATGAACGTGGGAGGGGGGAAGCAGGAGCATTGTCATCTCGAAAACGACCTCTCCACCAAACAACCGACTAAACGGCGACTAGTTGGGGCTTAGGGGAATGAAATTTGAAGCGTCTTTAGGATTTCAGGCTACAGAGGTTTCTTACACAGCAGATGGTGTCTGTGTTATGTTACCACCATGTCCAGGGGAGGCACACCTCCCTTGTTTCCTGGCGTTGATTGTCTTCCCTCCTCTCGACCAGGACCGTTCCCATGTCCCCCATGACCTGCCAACAAATGCAGTGTAAGAGTGTGGCCATCGTTGTCCTGAGCATCGATCGGGATCCCGGACTTCTATGAGGAGATGTACAACTTCCCCGTATCCCTTATTGGCTGCCGCATGAACTGCTGTGAGTCCATTGCGATCACGAAAGGCAGGGATACTTCTTCCTCGGTTGTGGAGCAGTGATTTCAGCAGTTTCATGTCGCCACGTCCTGGCTGCCGTGAATGTTATCTTCCCCTCGAGGATCGGCAAGGGAATCCAATGGCTGGGAATCCCTTGCCATCTCTTCCTTCAACCCCACGTTGATCAAGAACTTAAACCATCACACCGCGTCTGTCGGAACACAGTGGCCGCGGGCCCATCAGCAATTACCGGGAGTCATCCTTGCCGATCTCTGCCGGGATTCTCGTATCCCTTTTCCTCAAATTCCTAATCTTGACCAAATCCGCGCACTCCACAGCATGTCTCAACAGCACGCAGACCCCAAATGCAACCTTGAGCTTGACCATAGCACATGGCCAGGTGGGATAGCCAGGAATCGAGGGAGTCAATGGACTAACGAGTGTCCAGGGGGGCAACCCTGACGAGGAACTTCTTGGAGGAGAGGGACTTGAGGATAATGGTGGTCGGGCACTTGGCGTGGAGGCGGAGGCTGAGCCTGATCCGGGCTTGGGATGTCCGTAATGAGGAGTAGGAGGAGGTGAAGTGGATTGTTGGTGGGTGGCCTTTCTTTTAGTAGAGTTAACAATGGCAGACACAAAATAAGAGATAAAACTTCCATGTCTTCCTTGCTTCATGTGGGATATAGTATAGGAATTTACAATTAATATTTTTTTATTGAGGGAAATGAAGTTAAAGTTGGGGTTTGATGGTGTAGTGAGGTATTGTCGGAGTGATTCGCCAGCCTTTCCTCGATGAGAGATTAGTTTAGACACAAAGGACAGCCAACACCAAAAGAGAAACAGCTCACTTGTCCTCGTGACTGACTGACTGGTCGTTCCTTCATCCCACCGACAACCCGCCCCCCCCTCCCCCCCCCCCCCAATTCACACTTCAAAAATAAGTTGATAATCAAATGCAGCCACGTGATATTCAACCCCACACCACACCCCCTCCTCTCCTACGTATGACCCGAGTGTCTCCCACGCGGGATGTCCAACGCCGACCCGACCCGAACCCGAACCCCACCTTAAACTCTATCCATTAAAATTCCCAAGGAACCCTTCCCCCTTCCTCATCCCCTTCTTCTCCTTCTCCTTCCCTCAATTCCCTCCGATCACATCGAATTCCGTCCAATCGACGCCCTGACCCCAACACACCCAGATGTGGAAGCGGTGGTCCAGCAACTCCCCTACCAGATCGTCCGGCGACAAGATCGACAACCTTCTCATGCTCTTCCTTCAAGGACATCCAAGCCCTCATCAAAGAAACCCCTCTAAACCCCACCCACCACTCCCGCACCCTCTCCATCTTCAACCGTGTCCGCATCTCCACCTCCATCCTCCGCGCTCTCTCCCGCCCTCCCCCAGCCTGGTCCCCTCCTGCTCCCTCTCCCCCTCCACCATTGTCCTCTACTTCACCAGCCTCAGGATCGTCCGCAAGACCTTCGAGGACTGCTGGTCCGTCCGCTCCATCCTCAGGGGTTTCCGCGTCCCCATCGACGAGCGCGACCTGTCCATGGACGACGGATTCAGGGAGGAGCTCCAGGGGATGCTGGCAAGGGAAGGAGGCAGCCCGTCCTCCTCCCCTGCGTTTTCATCGGGCGAGGTTCATCGGAGGGGCGGAGGAGGTCGTCCGGATGCACGAGACCGGGGAGCTCAAGCAGTTAATCGGGAGCATGGGGCTGCCGTTGGCGGGATCCGGGGCTTGTGGGGCATGTGGGGGATTGAGGTTTGTGGTGTGCGAGGAGTGCAGCGGAAGCCACAAGGTGTACAGCGAGAAGTCGGGTTTCAGGAGTTGCACGGCCTGCAAAGTGAGCGGGCTGATCCGGAGCGGGTCCTGCTGCGGTGGGGCTGGGGGGATGGCCGGATCAGAGCTCGTCCTGAAGAAAAATTAGGGGACTAGCACTTGAATTAGGGAATAACCCGAGGGCTCTAAAAGCAAAATTAGAAGGAAAAATAAGTTGTAATTAATTTTTGACAACTGAAAAAAACCAAAACTGTTTCCTCTCTCCACCGAATTTTTTCGTACTAGCTTTTTTTGGCGACTGTTCTTCTTTATTTTGTAATATATTTTTTTTTAATGGGATTAGGTGATGGTGATTTTATGGGTTATAGAGGAGATGGTTAAACTGTTGCTTGTTTGTTTTAGGACAAACGCACCCAACATTTGTTGGGTGGGGATTGGGATTTGGCGTGACTTGGTTTGGCTGCTAACTTCTTGGGTGGGGAAGTCAATTGTGGTTAGCTTTTTGGACATTGTCGGGGAAACTATTGCTTCCCCCCCTCCCTTCCTTCCTTCTATAATTTATTACCACCAGACCACTCAACATTTATTTGATTTGTGTGATTGAGTGGCTGCTCATTCATATCTTATCTGGTTTCAATAATAGGACATTTTTAATTTGCTTCTTAATTTGGATACTTGGGGCATGTATTTGTTTTACCCACCTACCCACACCCCTACGCGCTCTCTCCCTCAGCAGGCCTGAAGCCCTAATCATGGTAAAATGCGAAAGCCCACGATCGCCCCACTATTGGCCCAAATTGCTCAGCCGCCCTTCCCGCCGGCGGTTCACAAATAAATCCAAATATTGAGGATTTGATAATTCAAACAACACTTTGACGATTCTTCCTAGTATTGCTGGAGCGAAGGATGTCCTCGTAAACGTGATCCCGCTCCCTTGAATTGAATTATGGAATGCCTGAATAGGAATTTTCCTCGTCGTTTCGATTGCAAATGAATATCCCCCCCCCCGGAAGTGAAACAAGGCTCCTTCTCGCATTCTATGTCATAATCAAGTGCCTTTTTCCCATCCACTCACTATCAGGGGTTGCACACACGCGCACAGTGAGAGGGTCATTCTCAGAATAGAACGGACATTGGTCTTTTCAGATTTAAGGGAGGATGATTAGAGTCTGGAGAACATAATTAATTCTAACACCACTGAAGGCTGAAAATGGAAAAAAATTTAAGCTAAGGGAAGGAAAATCCCATGTTCAGGGACTTTCCGACTCATGGGGAAACTAACAGTGCGGAGTGTTCCAATTTGGTTTGATGTGATTATTTACATTGTTCTAGTAAATATAATGACTGTGGTAACTATGGGACTAACCACGGCCATCTGTGGTGCCGCCGATACGTGAATCAGTGGAAGGGAGATACCCGTGATCAGAATCGTGTTCATGTGGTGGAATCAATTCTGCTCGTCAGAGGATATGGAGATGACCTCGGCCCTCCTCTCTATCCTTGTATTCATATGTATCATTGTTTATTAATTTTTCCATGAATGCTAATGTTATGAATGTGGTGTTTTAGTAACGAGAAATTTCCGCAAATGTGCAGGCCACATATCTCAAGCGTCAATCTGTATACTAGATCTACGGATCATAACTACAGGTCCAAGGAAGGAGGAAAATCCCAGGTAAAGATGGGTCGGTGACTACGGATACAACACCAGTGCATGGGTTGCGAATTGGGATACACCAAATAACTGGGATTATCAGATGTGCACGGGCGACAGAACAGGGAGGTCGACGAAAAGCGACAAATCGACAATGCAGACTGGCGCGAAGTCGAGGAAACTCTACGGCGAAGGCCAATGGCGCCGAATAATGGTTGACTCAGTCAGTTGTTAAGGAAGGCTCCAAGAAAGATATTGGGATCCGGAAAGATGATTTGTTGCCATTTTGCTCAGTATAGAAAGGAGATATTCCATGGAAACAGGCAGCAAAGGAAGACGTAATATATGTGCAATATTTACAATGTACCCGTATATACGTTAGGTCTAGCTATAGTATAAATAGTTGTTTCTTAGGCCATTGTACATACTGCACCTGTACTCTACAGACGGAACATATATTGTCAATTTATCTTTCAAACGCAGTTCAAGCTCTCTTGTTTTGTGCTCCTATAATCCTGCTCACTTTCCGAAGGCATCGTTGATGGCATCCGTTAGTGCTTTCGCTTAAGGCTTGTCCCATCCGCTGTCTTTCCTTTCTATACTTTCATTTCGTTACGATCGACCACAGATTCAAACAGAATCCACCATCCTCCGGGCTCCAGTTTTGTGCCTGTAGTGAAACCCCCCCCCCCCCCCCCCAACCCCCCCCCGCTGCCAGAGATCCTCCGACGTGTTCGTGATCCGGCATTGCTCGCCGTAGTCACTTCCAGAGGAAACACGCACTTTGGCGGACCACAGTAGGGTTAGCCTCTCTCTCACATGTGATAACACGATGCCAACGCTCGATTTGCTCTGTATACATCACTCTGCTGCTTAACTCTCTAGCCGACCTATTTAATACAATCGCTGCTATCTGGTGGGAGTGAGTCAGCATGCAAATTCAGCTAACAACTCGCCGGAGGACCAACAGCCACTCCGATGACGAGATACAACAACAGTCACTACGATGGGACGTTTGCACATCTGGCTGTACAAACCAAGACTCCTCATCAAGCACACGCTGAAGAGTTGCACTGATGTATTAGTAGCAAGTAGATGATCCCTACACCAGTAGATCGGCATCTCATTCACTATCACAGAGTACATTCTCCACACTTTGTATTGGAGAGGTCGCGCGTTACTTTGCGCATCATGAAACACCTCTTGGAAATGACACATATCCAACCTATATCAAGGAGACGATCGTAGAGCGCGAACCTCTCACAAACACATTAGTAGTGACAGAGGCACGTGACTTATTCTCACACTACATCGAACACTCGCACACTGGACTATGTCAGCGCGAGTCGAGGACCATCACATGATAGACGTCTTCCACGTACTGGCTGCACACAGGGAAGGACGTTAACATCAGCGACCAGGGCATCAGCATGAATACCTATATTCGCGCAGAGCACCATGATCGCTGATGGAAAAAAGAAGGTTGATACTGAAGAGTGTGTCCAGGAAGCAACATATAATCTACGTCCGACACCGAGAGAGTGTGAGAGTCAACAAAACACAAAGAAGGTGATACACGTAGTGCACAAGACTACCTCCAGCCGACAAGAGTTCACTACCTTGATTAATCATGGCAAGAGGTTAACGCGCAATGATCACGAATACAACCCGTCACTTTGTGATAATAAAGCGATGTAGTAACACACATCACAGCGAAGAGGCGAGTAGTACAACAAGTCCAATCCATACAGCATTCCAACCTCCATTCCGGAGAAGGGAAGAATTCATCAGGCCCGCAGAAACGCGAGTTTGTTCGCCCTGTTTTTGTAGAGGATCAAAGATATTCTGAGTATATTCCCCAGCCGGCAAACGAAGGAGGGAAAAACAACAATCCTCGGAAATCATCCTACCGCCCCACAGAGCTTTTCCGCCTCGAAGATTAGATACTATGTTACGCAATTAGTCGAACAAAGGCGATCCCTGTGACAGATGACACAAATGAGATTCAGCTCTATCGGGCCCCTTATCCTGAAAACATCGATCAGGACTAAACCCATTTCCGATTGGATATCGTGTTACGGAATTCGCCTACTTTTTCGAGCGAAGAATGGGATTTCCCCTGCTGAATACATTGCCCGTTTCACCCACCAAGCCGGGGAGGCTACCATGAATGCCATTTCTGTTAAACCCCTGCGTTCTGTATTCCGAAGCTCTCGTACACATGATGCTGTCTTTCCAACCGTGGTACATAAAACCTTCCCCCATAAATTCTGGGAGGACATAATAAGTCCCCAGTTCACGCTGGCATTCGCCCATGGGGACTGATCAAGCGGTGACACCATACAAGACCTTACTCATATGAAACAGCAGCCAGGCGAAACCCGTCCGTTGTATTTCTTAATAAAAATGGAGGAAGGCAACGAATGAGGTGTGTAAAACTTCCCCGCATCTGAGGCTTTGTGCTTATTGCTAATCGCCCAGGATTCCCTCCTTCTTTCGCCTGAGAAAGCAGCCTGGAGGGAGAAGTGCTCCAAAGACTGTAAAACGAATTAGCCCAGAAGGGCTTATTCGGGTAACGTGAGATCTCCTTAGGGAGAAAACTCAGGTTAAAAGGGAGGGAGGAGTTTGATAGCAGGGACCTTTTTTGGGTAACCTATCAAGATTGAACCAGTCGAGGACATAGACGTACGCGGGAGTATGTGAAGGAGAGGCAACCTCTGAACATGCGACAAATTAGTAAAAAAAGAAAACTTACGGTGCTAAAAGTAACTCCTAAAACTCAGAAGAGAAAGAAAATACTGAGCGCTCCTTCGATGAGTCGAAAGCGGACGAGAGATCTTTGAGTTTATGACGCCAAAAATAGTCCAGATTCGTACTTGAAATAATCAGACCAATAGAATTCCTCATACTGATATGGAAGAAAAAGTTCGAGGAAACTTCTGTAAATTGGCATGGAGATCTTTCACCCTTGCTAGCAATGGACTTGCATCAAGCTTAGAGAAACTCTGGTGCAGGACCTTATTGAGTCTAGGGAGCTACTCCTTCCCAAGATTCACAGGATCAGACGTTAACAGAGTCACATCCCTTTGATGATTTAATCGATGTGGCATAACCTTTGACATTAATTGTCTAACCACTTCTCCCTCATTAATGCAGGTGAAAGGAAAGATCAATCGCCTGAAGATCGGTGAGACACTCATAGCCAACATGCAGTTCACGCGGCTTGTGAGCACAGGAAATTTACAGAGCCCAGGCTGACTTAAAGGGGATGGCGACACGGTCATCTGCCGCTGGCACATGGATTCCTCGCACAAAACCACACCGATTAAGTGGCCAATTCCTTCAGGAAATACTTGCTAAGACGAAAGAACAGCTGGCTAGTACGACCTCAATCCGCCTTGAAAGCGGATAGGCGGTAGTGAAATTCATAATGGTCCCGAGAGTATATACCAACATGAGGGATAAGCACTCGGAAAGACAAACGAGTCATCCACAGAAGGAAAACAAAGGGCTTTGTACTCCTAGAAGAGCTCAATGCAACAGCTACTCGATAGTGAGAAAGCGAATCTCGGGCGAAAAAGAAACCCACACAAAGAGGGTCCGCCAGGCGGCGGGCCTCAGATCACCTTCGACCTCAAACAGGAGAAAGAAAGTCCAGAACCGCAAAACCACCCTCGAAGCAATGAAGAAGTAATGAGAAAAGGGCACCACAATTGCGTACATATTCTAACAGCTGTACATGCTTTGCGTAAAGTGTCCAAACCGATAGCAGCTCACAAACTGCTCATGCACCCAGATGTGTCAGCTCTGCTGCACACCAATAATTTTTTGCTCTCCTAGACTGGTATTAGCATCCGATGGCTAGATCCAGCAGGAAAAGGTCGATCCTCCGTTAAGGTACCTGTCCGACTCCCGAATTCACTCATTAATCGGAGACTTTCACCTAAAAAGGATTTCAAAAGAGGTTATATGACCCACATAGAAGGGAGTTTTTGTTCAGGTTGATAATCACCTCTGCAACGCCTCTCGAGAATTCACGCTTTTATCCGTGTACCCGTCCTTCCAAATAATAGGACAGAAAAGAAAATGGGCAAGGGAAAGCGCAACCTTAGGGTGCCCCAACCGAGAAAACCAGGAAACGCAGAGAAAGAAGGGGCGCGTACGTGCCGCAAAAAAACGTGCTAAAGCCAGGTGCTAAGCCACCGAGCGAAGAGTACCACCGTCGCATCCAATTCGCTGAGCGACTATACTCCACTTCAATCCTGGACTCCACCTGAGGCGAATGAAGCTCTATCTTGCAATGTCCTTATTCTACACTGGCTTGAATGTTGCCAAGAAGAAAGAACAAGTCAACCAAAAGGTAGGCTAATTCCATCCACAAAATTTAACATTCCCACTGAAATACCACGGAAAATTTTCCACATAAGTGGGTTTACAGAGCACCCACTATTGATGGCGATGCGGAATTCCCCTCCATATTCGAGTGACAATCAAATAATGTGTGTGGTATGTCCGAGTTCTCATCGATAATGGGGCGACCAAATCAACCTACTACCCCTTGAAGCTGTACAAAAAACGCTTAGGGAATGACATAGCTGAGCTTTGGAAAAAAAACTGACGTAAGAGGTCAGTAGGTTTCAATGGAATTACCTCCTAATCTAGCTTGGGAGTAGTATTCTGCTAAACTCCGAGTAGGAACAGCATGAAAAGAAGACGACTTTCTTTGTTTATAGACATAAAGCCCTCCTTTAATGCTTGTGCTTGCAAGGGATTGGCTTCCATAAAGCATGTGCCATACCCTTCCTAGACACTCTTCACCCAAGAACTTCTACTGTGGGGAAAACGAACGGTTTTGGAAGCTCGGTTTCTGGCGAAGCGAACGAGAATTCCTAACATAACCTTATGTCCTGCGCAGGAGCAGTATAAACAGGTGGAAGGACATGGACCTTAAAGCAGATATATGCTATGGGAGAACCCAAATGTTGGCCCTATAATTGACACAGGCTATGAGGTTTGATTCCCTGGTCTCATACGACGAACCACCCGTTGGCACTAAACCGACCTCAAAACCCAATTATTCCGATAGGGTGTGGCGATGAAGTTTACAGCTCGAAGCCAAGCAAGTATCTCAGCTCCACTAGAGAAAGATATGCATGAAGCCTGGGATACGGGATGACAACAAGCACTCAACAAACTGAGACGGACTTGGAGCTCGAAAGCCCTCCTCAACCCATCCTCATCCAATGGAGAGTGAGCAAACCCGATCCAGTAACTGATGTCCTAGAAAGAATTAGCTAAATATAGGACATCTAGAATAAAATGAAGACTCGGTGTAACTCGTCACCTCCAGCATGCCAGGACATGCAAATATTTATTCAAATAATAAAGAAGTACCCTAATACTTTATGTTACCCCTTGTGATCCTGTTGAAAGAAAAAACTAGGGAACGGTTGACTCTTCCCCACGTGGAGTAAAGAGAGGCGTTAAGTCTGAATGTTCGCTCACGGGAAAGTAAATAATGCGAACTCCTCTCACAGTTAATAAGGAATTATGGGCTTCGGGCTTTGGGGGGAATACACCGAGATGCCAGGTCCTCAACCGGGATTATTCCGAGCATCGACCTACCCAACATACGGAAACGTCAAACCCCGTGAAACAAAACCCGCCGCGGCAGGATGTTCGCAGGAAGTAGCCCAAATGGTCTATGAATGAGATTAAGAAAGTTCTTCAAATGCCGGATAGCATAAGAACGGCCTAAGTACGTCCGACTGGATCTCCAGCCATAGTGTCGGTCGTCAAGAAAAATGGAAAGATCATAGTCTGCATGGACTTCGGTGGATTCTGAATAATGCAACACCTAAAGAACGAAATACCTCATGCAAGATTGCCGTTGATGATCTTCATAGACACAGCTAGTGTCCTTTATGGACGGGTATTCTGGGTATAATCAAATATTTCATTGGTTTGAGGAAGAACGTTCATTAAAACTCGCATTTCTCGATGCCCATTAGGAATATTCGAATGGACTAGTAATGCATTTCGGGTTGACGAATGCAGGGATCCCACCTACCAGAAATGCGAATGAACTTAATCTTTGGCCTCACTGATAGGAAAGTACAATTGAGGTATATATAGATGTCCGTTATGGTTGAAATACTAAAAAGAGACAGGACCATTCTATCTCATTTAAGCGAAGCCATTTGAAAAGAATGCGAAAGCACAGCTTCAAACTCAATCCACTAAAATATGCCTTTCGGAGTGCAAAAGGGACAGTTTTTTCTTGGTTTCCTTGTGCACCAAACGAGGAATCGAAGTAGACCCTTTGAAGACCCGCGCCATTCAAAAAATCTTCTAGCTCCACAAGAGCAACAAGGAAGGGGGGCGGGGGGGGGGGGGGGGTCAAGCCTTCCTCGGCAGGGTAAATTAATATCCGCCGATTTATAAGGCAATTGTCGACATCTTTAGAACAAGTGCCTTCTCGACAATCCTCAGAGGAAAACAGAAGGGACAGATAAACTGGACAAATCACAACATGAGCGAGTGTTCCAGAATTTTAAAAGACTACCTAAGTCTAATCCGCCTATGCTGTGCACCACCAACTGCGGACCAACCCGTGTCAATCCGTACGTAGCAAGCATCCCCAGTCCACTATTTGGATCAATGCTAGCATAAGAGCAAACGACGGAAGTACGAAAGGGCGATTTAACTATCAATCGCGCCTACTCACAGAACCAGAACCAAAGATACACACCTCAACTTGAAAAAATCTGGCCTGGCGGTGTAATTATTCAATAAATGAAATTAAAGACACTGTATCGTGGTCTAACGATGTGTAAATACGTCGTCCTCCATGACCCCGGTTTACCAAATTTTTCTTTGACAATCCCTTACTTACGGGAAGGATAATGCAAGTGGAGCCGTAGTGCTCTCGGCCTATAAATATCTATCATAAACCGCAAAACCTCAGTCAAAGGCATTGCTTTTAGCCTGAATTCATAACTCATTCTAGTGAAAGCAATCTCGATTCCACACTTGAGGAAAATAGCCCTGAGCGAAGGGTGGACCGTTTGGTTTGATGGGTCCTGCTAACAAATTCGGATTGCTTGACGCGGGCCTCGTCTTTTATTTGGACACACCATGGAAAAAGCGGATACCAGAGTGGCTTTTTCACATCAACGTAAAGTTGCTAAACAATGAGGCAGAGTATGAAGCCTTGATTTTAGCCTTGCAGCTGGCATACTTAGAAATGGAGGATGGAATTCGCGTAAAAAATATGCCGCGCGACCTACCCAACCTATGTAATTCAACAACTCCTTGACCAGAGTGAGTGCCACTCACCCAATTCTTGGTAAATTACCTCACAAGGGCAATATGAATTCTTCTCAAAGTTATACAAAGTCCGAAGTAGTCCATGTAAAAAGAGACAACAACTAGGAGGCTAAAAAAAAATCACTTAGCAACAGTGTGGCTTCTGGGTTGATTAGGTGACTTGGAGACATCCAAGAGCAAAAGCAACGTTGTTTTGTAAGCAAACGACCAGAGTTCCACAATGATGGTGAGGAGAAAACTAAAAGAGGTCCACACCGCCCGACTTTGTTTCGAACAGAAAGAGGACCGGCGAGAATCCAATACTAACAATTTAATCATGGATATCGGTACAAAAGTTGAAAGGAGAATTCGAGTGATCGCTAGACACTATGTAACTCCTCGACAACACTCTTTATAGAAAAACCAATGAAGGCGTGCTTTATAGACGAAGTCCAATCGCAATCATGATGGAAACACATGAGGGATTGTGCGGATCACATCAAGCCGTAATTAATATGAGCTGGCTCGATCAAAAGACAACGGTTTCTGCTGCCAGTCAAATGGTCAAGGAATTGCATTGAGATGGCTCGAGCCTGTCAGGCTTGCCAACAATGTGTGCCAGTGGAAACGAACCCCCACAACGGGATACGAATAGACGTAATAAAACCATGGCCTTTCAGGACACGGGCGTTAGACAACATGGGAGAAATGGCACCCTCACTCACCCAGAGGAGACGCTTATATACTTGTTGCCAACCGATCATTTCACCAAATGGGTCGAGGCGGCATGCATACAAGTTAATTAACCAGAAAGGACGTGATCCAATTCATTAAAGACTTCCATAATTATCTATCGATATGGAGTACCCTCAAAGCATCGTTTTAGACAATGCAAGAGTATTCAACGGCGAGCTTATGAAAGAATTTGCCGAGGATTTTGGGTTCAAAGTACTCCAACTCAACTCCGTACTATGCTAAGTCAAACTCGCAAGCAGATGCCTATAACAAACTCATCAAACGAGTGATACAAAGGACGATTGGAAATCACCCACGAACATGACAATGCCCTGCTCCAAGAGACATTATGGGCGTCTCCGGGTTTACATAAAGGAACGCACAGGTGTCCAGCCCCGTTTAAGCCTTGTCTACGGCCATGATTGGCTATGCTCCCCAAAAAAAGTGCTGAACGAATCGCTCAGAACTCCTCAAAGCATTGGGGAGAATACGAAGGGTATGATGAGGACCTGAATGTTGAACAAGAAAACCTGGAAAACCAACCAGGATCAATGTGCTCAACCATCTAGAAGCTCATACTCAAGAAACATCGCCGGCTACTATAACAAGAAAGTAGATTCACTCGATCATTAGCGTTGGTGAATTTCCCCCCCATATTGTAAATTACGATTACCCGAAGGAGTTCGAGGACTATTTCCAAGGGAAAAGGAATACCAAAACTGGGAAGGCCCTTTTCCAGTTAGTTGAGTCCCATTCTATGGGAACTCATAAATCGCCATAGGGGGCTTGAATGGGTCGCTACATGAACTTATGAATCAATGGCCAAATACATGAAAGAATATAGGCTAACGATGTGGGAAGCACACAAAGGAGTCATTTCAAAGCGATTCCGTACCCTATAGGACAAACACAAACGTAGGGAAAAAGTCAAATACGAGGCAAGGAATACAACATGAGTTTCTGTCGGTCATCACACCATCTACACATGAATTCCTTCGCCTCGAAATCAAGGGCCTTTGCCCCAATCCCTCTCATACGCCGCCTATGCCATGGTCATGGGTAGCACGTTCCAGTCCCGCCTCGTTCGCACGAGCAAAGGTCCCGCATAGCAACTCGTGGCTCCTCCTTCCGCCTCAGAAGGGCAGCTTTCTTGCCAAAGAGCTTAGGCTATCTGGTCAGAAGATGTGAATGCGGTTGCCAATATAGCAGTCTCCCTCTTCTTTTGCCTTCGGTTTTCAGCGTGGGGGGAGAGCCTTGCGTTGCTCCTCCCACGAGCCCGGCAAGATCGCCGGAGGAGGGTAATCAGGGTCCGCAAGGTCTAACGTACCAGCACCCGCTCGCTCCAGCTCACTCACCACGGACATACAGCAGCTCCGCCAAAGTCCACCCTCAGTAGCAATCTTATGCTCGAGGAGGACAATGGTAGAGGCGAACAAGGAATGCAGAGGTTGTCGCAAAGACACCTGAGTTAGGTGCAAAGTCAAAGAAAAAAGACAAACAAAGGTTTTTTCTCAAGTCACTCACCAAGGTCGTCGAGCGCCTGTGAGCCTTGGGGATCTTCCGTCGTCTCGACCAGGGGGCCCCACCTAATCGCCTCACCTTCAGGTGGATCCCTCGCGTTGCCTGAGGGTAAGTTCGCTATTCACCCCGGGAAGGTCTCAATCGCCTGACCCAGGAAGACTCCCGTCCCTTCGCCTAGAAATGCCTGGGCCGGCGTTGACATATGCTCCAAGAGGCCCCCGGCCACGAGGATCGAAGGATGAGGCAAGAGCATCACCCACCACTTCACTGTGAGGCTACTCCAACTCCGGATTGACTGGCTGGCTATGGCCGCCTAGCAACGTGGAGAGGGTGAATCATTCGGGACCTCATCAATGTCCATGGGATCGTAAGCGGCGACACCATGATAAAAGAAAAGTACGTCAAATTCAAGGTTCCTAACAAAGAGTAAAATGTATGCCACAAACAGTACCTGGAACGTTAACTGAATGGCGTTTGCTCTTCTGGACGATCAAAAGGGAATACACGGCAACGCCGGAAGAACAAGTCCATGCGATGTTTTCCTCTTCACCCTGGCTCCTTGTGACGATGAGCTAGCACGGAAGGACCTCGCCTTCTTAGCACCTGATACGAACGGAAAGGCCAGTCTAGTTTTATAACCCGGATACTGATTCAATAAAGATCGGGCTGACCCAACTTACCCCAAAGGGAGTGCGCAACCACCCGATGGCCGCTTCCTTTGAAGAAGCTTCACCCCGCAACAACAAGCGCTGGAAGAGGGGACACCTTCTCCTCCTCAATCAACCTTTTCAACTGAAAGGTACTCCTCTAATTGCTTCTCAGACTTCGTGCCAGTCCATGGAGAAAGATGCAGTTCCGAACCGCCCCCAAAGTGAAGGCCACACATCTCGGCCGAGCCAAGACGTGGCTCCCGTGTTTGTTCAGCCACCCCCGACCCAATAGGAGACGAAGTAACGCATATCAAGGGGTTGGTTCTTGGACTCGAAGAACGGGACGGCTAAAGATTGGGCAAAACCCAACCGATGAACGCAAAGTTGAGGGTTGTAACACCTTGAAAATCAGCCCTTCAGAATCAACACCCACCAATTCCCTGGTGCAGAAAAGCCGGGGAGGAAGCGATTGAACTAGTCTCCAAGCGCGGCTTTTTCCACACCTCAGGAAAAAGGGCGCCCAGGATAGCTACGGCTCCCGCACTGCAGCATCCCATTGCCAAGGCCTGGATTCAACCGACGGTGCTGGAGGAGTCCCTGGTATAGAGATTAGCCCGTGCCGATGACCTCATCACTAGTTAGCATGGGATCTGGTGAAACTGGTGAACCCAAGGAAGTAAAGAACGATCCATACGTATAAGAGCCACAGAGGGTCATCCGTCTTACAGCTAGGGAAGTTGGGCTGACTTGGCGAACGCCTGATAAATACAGCGAAAAAGCAGGCACAGTAAAAAGGGGAGTCGAAGGCCACATGCTTAAGCTTGTCCGCATTGGCAGCCTCCAACAAGGCTGTGGACACACTGACCATGAACTGACCAGTGCGCATTTTCCGGTTACAAAAGAGGAACTTGGACAGCCACTCTAAAGTAGAACTGAAATTCCTCTCGCGGACCCTCACTTTTTCATCCTCAAGATGACTCAGCAGCGACTTTGCAAACCCTTTCCGAAGGGTTAAACCTCAAAGCGCTGCGCCCCACTATCAAAATGAGGGGTTCTCCAGACAGACTACCAGCCAGTCAAGAAGGCGATAACTTCCAACGTGACCGACATCGGTTCCGTTTGGAAAATAGAATCAATTGACAACCGGGTTCCAGAACGAGAGGAAACCCAGTAATCACAGAGAATTTTGGTCCGACGAGGCAAATGGAAAAACTTCGATCAATCGTCTTGAGTCCCCATTACTTCCCACACACCATCGCTTTTTCTTCTCCATCCACTTGGAAAAACCCAATCCTAGACGGCTATGTTCCAAGGAGAGGAAAAACAACTGGAAGTCCGCTCGAGCGGATAAATCTCATCCCTGATGGTTTGAATCAACGGCGGAGCACAGCAGGCAGCCGTTCTAGTGTAGAAAGGAAATAAATCGGACGGGTTGGGACAAAATGAACCAAGGGTTTGCTGGTCTAGAATATCGGTACCAAAGTCTAATTGTGCCGTATGTCAAGGGAGAACGAAAGATTTGAAGGACTTGCTGAAGGCATGTAGGTACTTAGCAGCGTCCACCATCCAGAAAGACCAGAGGATTCAAAGGAACGACGAGGATGAACTATCAGAGCCCATGAAGGATCGCAAGAGCGAGGGTTTCTGAGAAATCCTAAAAAGATAAGAAAGAGAAGGTTTTCTGAGTGCGTGAGCGGAGAAAACACGACCCCCAAGGCTTTTAATAACCCCAGAAACTGACAAAGTATAAGGCTGAAAGGAGGCGTCGCTTCGCGAAACCAAGATCCAACAAAACGTCGCCACGATTATTGAAACAGACAACATTTAAAGTATCGCTTTCGCTAGGAAACTATTGACGATTTCAATATGTCATAAGTAGATAAGCGAAAAGGTTTCATAATAAATAGACATTAATTCTCATTCAAATTCAAACGATACATGGGTTTGGGTTTGATAGTAAGTGTACCACGAAACAAAAAAATAATATATGCAGTAGACGACGTTTCCGCTCTTCAGGAAAAGCTCTATTGAAAGGAATTATACAAGCGTTCTATCAGGGTAATCCACAGAACCCAACACACCCAGTTCCTCCCTCAGATGAAGGAGATTCCGTAATTTCAAAGAGAAATCCCCTCCCAACGTAAGAAGCGTCTGGAAACCCTAATTTTGCGGATGCCCAGACGGAACCTCACGCGATCGCCATGGAGTTGAAAGCTTTGATAATAGGTCAGGGGGGGGGGGGGGGGGGGGGGGGGGGGGGGGGGGGGGGAGGCTGGGGGGGGGGGGGGGGAGGGGGGGGGGGGGGAGGGGGGCGGGGGGGGGGGGGAGGGGGGGGGGGGGGGGGGGGGGGGGGGGGAGGGGGGGGGGGAGCGGGGAGGGGGGGGGGGGGGGGGGGGGGGGGGGGGGTGGGGAGGGGGGGGGGGGGGGTGCAGGTGGGGGGGGTCGTGTTGTGGTGAGGGTGGGGTTGTGGTGGGTGGGAGGGGGGGGGGTGGGGGGTGTAAGGGGGGGAGGGGGCGGGGGGGGGGGGGAGGGGGGGGGGGAAGGGGGGGGGGGAGGGGGGGGGTGAGGGATGGGGGGGGGGGGGGGGGGGGGGAGGTCCCGTGCCTGTGGTTGTGGGTAGGAGCGGGGGGGTGGCGTGTGTGGTGGTGGTGGTGGTTGTTGTTGTGGTGGTGGGGGGAGTGTGGGGTGGGTTTGTGTGTGGGTGGGGGGTGTGTGTGAAGGTGGGGGGTGTGGGGGGGTGGGGGGGTGGGGGGTGTGTGGTGTGGGGGGTGGTGTGGAGGGGGGGGGGGGGGAGTGGGTGGGGGGGGAGTGGGGGGGGGTGGGGGGGTGTGTGGGGGGTGGGTTTTGCACTTTTGTTTTCGATTTCATTTATTGTTCTGGGATCTCCCAGGGACCGTGAGGCTTAATTCCCCAAATTGGGAGCCGTAACACTTATTTTCTACCTCAACAGCCCCCGGCGAACCATCCAGGGGTTGGATAGCCAGGTAGGGTCCCGTTTAGTGAGGTTACCAACCAGACAACATCCGCGACACACGAGACGAGGGCTTGTGTAGGCACTCTATTCCTTCCATAAGGAAGGAAAGCCGAGGAATTTGGAGACAATCCTCATAAGGTGATGGGTAAAGGCTCCCAAACAAGCAAATGAATGATAGTCATAGGCTCCGGATGGAATACAAAAAGAAAAGATAGGAATTTTCAAGGCCTTGGCTATTTTCAAGAAACAAGTGGTTTGTGAATCGGAAGACGATCCGAACGCCGTTATTTATAGCGAAGTTTTGAGGGGTAAAAAACGTTTGACAATGAGCTAATATGAGAGGGAAAAGGGATGGAGATTTTGGGGATCGCAAAAGTTTTGTCCCGGAAATCTCAACCGATACGATTCAGGGATACCGACGGACAAGGGTCATTATTCGCCTGCACCACGTTACCTAGAGCTGCAGGGGAATGGATTACTTGGTCTTTTTTCAAGGCGAGACAAAATACTCAGTCTGCCTTGAGGTGGGCTTATATGTTTACGAAACATAAATTCTGGACCACAAATCTCAGTCCAATCAGAGGGACGACGGACCAGAACACAGGCTCAAGGAAGGAAAATCCAGGAAGGAGGTGAACCACGATAACACACCAGGCGATGGCTTTACTGGGCGAAGGGATCACCAAGTGACCGGATTACCAGGCAAAGTCGATAGTAGGACAGCGAAGCGACAAGCGACAGTCCATACTGGTCCGGCGAAGGCCAAATGGCGACACGGTCGATCAGTCTGTTGTTAAGGAAGACTCTATAGGATCTCGGGATCCGAAATGAGATTGTTTTTTGCCAAGTTTTCTCATATGGAAAGGGATATATTCCATAGAGACTGGCATGCAAGAGGAAGCAAATATATGTGCAATATTACATTACCCTATATACGTAGGTCTAGCTTAGTATAAATATTTGTTTCTTAGGCATTGTACATACACACCCTCTCTAACAGACGGTCATCAATTGTCAATTTATCTTTTCCAGCGTTCAAGCTCTCTTTGTGCTCCTGCGTTTCCTACTCACTTTTCGAAGGTATTGGTTGATGGCATCCGTAAGTGATTCCGCTTAAGACAGTCAATCGGCTGTCTTCCTTTTTTTCTTTTCATTTCATACGGCGACCACCACATTCAACAGATCATCCCAGGGACACCAGATTTCCATAGTTCCAGAGATCTCCCAACGTTTTTAAGATCCGACTTGTCCACTGCGGTTCACTTTTCGGAACAGAACAATGCGTTTGTATACAAATTTCTAACCATCCAATCCTTTCTTTAGGAAGCTATATCCGTGTCGGGATTTCAAATATAAACCACGAGGTTTGATGCCATTAAGATATTGAGGGTTTGGAGGAGGTAATAATGTAAAGATAAAGAGACAAGACAGACATTACAATCCCTCGTCATAAATCGAATATGAGAGTGTGTTGGATATGATTTCTCTGATCCTTAAATAACCGGAGGGAAGGAATCACGTTAATTTTTGCAAATGTCACGTAAAATTAATTTGATACCACGTATTTGTAATCGATCAAAAGCAGAGGAATTTGTTGGACACTGCCAGGATTTGAAACTTTACAGGTCTGTTATTTTCCCTTATAATATACATGAGTATCATGTATATTATTAATATCTGCGTCATCCGATGAAGCAAGCCAAGCTCTCTATGGTATTTTTCTTCCTTTGTTTTTAATTGATTTTCACATGTGCCGGCAGCCTACATCTCCAAACGTTATGCCCCCTTAACACGGCTAACTCATCATCCCATTATTTTTCCTTACCCTCGGGATGCTCGTGTGGTGTTTTTGGAAAAGGCCCTGACCCCCCCCCCCCCCCCCCCCCCCCCTTTCCTTTTGGCTGATATTAACAACTGTAACTTCAGCGGTTGGTTCCGGGAAACTACGTGATTCTATTAATTTTTAGACGCACTATCGAATAATTTATGTCCGTACCTTTCATTCCTGTGACGGTTGTCATGGCCAACTCTAAAGTTATTTTCTCTCGCCATCACGGCCAAGTCCCCCTTTTCATAATCCATCGTGTACTCCGTGCTCCTATAGGATCGATCATATGTCATGCGTGTACTCCCGTTTTCGAATCATTCCTTGCTAGATCTAAACTACTGGTGATTTGGGAATGCATTTGATATGAACGATATACACGACTATAGAAAAATCACCCTAGTTTGTGATTTAATAATCTTCATTACCCCATTCTTGCCAAGGTAGGAAGCCAGCATGCCTTAACCATGTGCCACTCTGTATGTAGCAAGTTTACAATTATTATTATGAACTAACCCTAACACCTCACCTACAAATCATCATATAGGGTCTTGAATCGATGAATCCATGTCTTGGATTAGGAATAAGAAAGAGAGATCGATACAAACAATATACACACGCAAACGAAACTACTTAATTAAGAAACTAGTATATACTCACGATCACTTCCCTGTCGCTAATCCTGAACCTGTAGTCCAACTTCCCCCCACAAATAAAGTTGGGGATTGAATTGTAAGTAGATTGACTGGGGAAGTAGAAGACGGGGGATTATGACTTTTGTCTCTCCCATTCCGACCTAGACAATGAGATTGGATAAGACCGCAACATCCGGGGACAAAAATATACGCAGTAAAGAATTCTATGAAAATAAATTCAATGCAAAGCAAAGTGAACTGGAAGGGGGGGGGGGGGGGGGGTGGGGGGGGGGGGGGGGGTGGGGGGTGGGGAGGGGGGGGGGGGGGGGGGGGGGGGGGGAAGGGCGGGGGGGAGGGGGGGGGGGGGGGGGGGGGGGTGTGGTCCGAAATATCTTCCAGTGTAATAAATTTAGGGAGGAAAGTCCCAGCCCCGATTAACTGCAATCCAGCCCTGCCTGTAAACAACTAACAAATGGGAAAAATAGAGGAAGGCTTCCCTTCCCTCCAGTCCGCCATCTGTCCATCTTTTTCCGTGGATTCTCGACGTTGAATTCGTTCTCTCTCGTCGCCCAAAAAAATTTCCCACAGAAAAAAAAGAAATTTTTTTTTTTTAATTGTTGTTGCCGCGCCTCTTACATAATTAGAAATCCATTCCACTCGTAACTTACTATGCCTTCATTCATTACGTTTATAATGTCAATACCAGACCACTTCGTGTGTGGTTTATTCTTATTAAGGAAAATGTTTGGCGATTCCTCTTTTTATGTTTTTCTTTTTCAGGAGTTATTCAAAAAAACAGTAAATGGGCCAAGTTGGTATTCTGTTGAATTACCATGTTGTTTGTTGATTTTGTTGGGGGGGTTATTTATTTTCTGTGGGCGTTTTATGTTTAATCAACGGAGCCCACCGGGCGCATAATTGGGTGCAATGCTAATCATTAATGCATTGCCATACTTTGTCAATGATGCATTGGAAAAAAGGGGTCCCTCTTTTAAAATAAATGAGTTCACAGCCCAATCAAGAGGAGTCCTTTAGGGTTTTGTGACATAATTTATTATACTCATAAAGCGACACTTTTCCATTTCGAGATCATGATTCATGATCATGTTAGTGTTACGTGGTGCTTCGGATAAAGCACAAAATGCGGGACTCTAAAATGACATGAATCAATATAAAATGTGTAATTATAGATTCAAATAAAAACAGGAAGATATTAAAGATATAGTAATTAATAGAGTTGTTTTGGGAGCTTTCTCGGACCCCGGCCTATGTCCAAAATGTAAATAGGTTTTTACATTTTTTTAATTATATATAGTTTAATCATGTAATTTCTTCCGAGTAAAATTCCCCACCTATCTCTCCACCCTCTCCTTGTCTAGAAGGAATTTAATCATTCTTTTTAGTCTTTCCTCACCCTCTGATGTAAAAGCAAGGAATGTTTCAATAAACTTCAACCTTTAGGAACTCCCCCCCTGGAACACACCCCCGTAAACAAGCGGTTCCTTCGGATCACTTGTTGTCTCCCATTGTGGATCGATTCCATCTATATCGATTCCACTGATCCTTCCCACCGTCTCTTAGTTGGAGAGTGCTTCCATGAAGAATCAGAATGGATGAGGGCGGGGACATGGAAAAGGCCCGCAAGACTGCACGGAAGAATGATGACACGGGCATTTTTCTCCTTCATCTGGAGGGGGGAGAAAGGGAGGATGATGGTGACCGAGGGTGAGGAAGGTGGATCAGGAGAGGTACGGGAAGCAATAATAATAACAGGAGGAACTCGAGCAATCAGTACTGTATTGAAGAGAGTGAGAAGAAGCCCGGGAAATTGGCGTCGGATCTGTCCGTAAGTAAGTTCCCGGACGAAGATGCTGAGGGCTCGAGAGGACTCCATATCTCCATCCTTTGCATCGTTCATGCTGTAGAAGACTAGGAGTACATGAGAGTAAATGAATCCTCCTAAAGAAACTTGTAAATTCTTTTCCTTTTTGTTTGGATGATACTGATTTTAACCCCATGAAGAAAAGTCTACAATTAGAATTCGGATGACCAGAGTTATTGAAGGTTGGTTTTTAATTAGGTTTGCGAAAGTCATAATATATTTGTAGTAACATACTAATTTCAGCCCCGATCAAACCATTCTCCTGTTGGAAGCAGGAGCCACGCACGCCAAAGTTAGTTCTTCAGAATGATTGAAATGTTTCAAAGGTCTCAGTCATCGCAACAAGTGAAAAGCCATCCTTCAGGTTAGCTTCAGCTTCCTACCATTGGTCCTTATTTTCCAGAATCTCAAGATTTTTTTCGACTGTCCATACTATTTTATTTATGGTATCGACTCTCCTTTGGTTGGATTCTTTTTTCAGGATGTATCGGAGCAAGAAGATCGCCGATCTCCTCAAGGTAAAGCCTTCCGAAGGTCTGGAGATTGATTCCAATTATTAGTTTTCCCGATTATTTTGTTTAGAAGGTCCGATAATAGGCAAAAAATGATGAAGAACTTCATTTCGGAATTTATGTTTCTTGTCGTGCAGTTTCTGAAGGAGCACGTGACTTTTCGCCGAATCCTTCAACGACCACTGCGTTTACAACCACATTCAACTCCCCCATGCTACATTATCTCTTAGACCAAAGAGTGTAAGCGTCCCCAAGGTAATAAGCGAAAATTAACTTCCACAACAAAGTATTAGACCATGAAAGTTTCATCACTTAGATGTTGCCAGTGGTGGATCTCAATATCCATTGAAACGAATTGATATAGGTTTCTCGGGGTGCAGAGGTCCACACATATAGTCCATGATTAATATAGGGACAAACATTGTTTGATTTTTTCCTTCTTTTTTTTTGTTTTTTTTTTTTTTTTTTTTTTATTTTTTCTTTTTTTAAAATGGAAGACGTGCTAGAATGATTCTTGGCAGCCTGTGCATGCTGTCGCTCGAGATTGGCAAGAAACCAACCCTAGTTTATGTTGGATAATGATTAACTCGCCATTGGAGAAGTACCAGACTGGATAGGCAAATTTTTAACTTTCAATTGAAAAGGGTTGATAATATGTCGGGGGGCAGACATCATATCTGCACTACACAAATTCGACACCAAATCCGGAAAACAATCATTTACTCTAGACAGCATGCAGGCCGGTGGCATTTCCCCTTACACTAGCCATTATTGGGAATCGTAATCTTAAAACCAGCTACCAAGCAAGGTTGATGGGAACCAAGATCCACGGGGTCTCCCTTCTCATTGCTGGAACGTAGAATCCATCGATCCTCGGCCAAACCTTATATTTAATGTCAACAACGACAACGTTGAAGAGGAATCTCAGCGGCCCCAAACAGAACACGTTTCTATATTTGCTTTTTGCATTCGGAGATCAAGGGCTAGACCTGGACTTATCGTTGCAAGTGGAAAACCCAGCAGGAGGCATAAACAACTTTTGCCCACCACGGAGTCCACGGACAAGGCGAAGAAGAGAAAAAATGAACAGTAGAAGCTTGTGCCCTGTCCCTTGTCTTCTCCCGGCTTTCCTCCAAGAAAAGGAAGTTGGAGGGACACCAAGAGATGGAGCGATCCACAGCTCGTGATAAGAACGACCCGTTCGGAGATGTATGAGGATGGGGATTACTCTGGATCTTCACCTTTGTGAGCTAGCAAAAACGCATAAGCGAGGGATTCTGAATGAAGAGATGTGTCGAGGGCACGTACTCGATGCAGAAACGTAGTCCTTCTGCCTCAGTCGGATCGTGGTTTGTGTGGTTGGGAATGCAAAAATTAGGTGGGTGTTGGGGTGAGTTCTTTCGGACAAGTGGGAGTGGGGGTGGTTTTCCTGAAGAGTTCAAGAAGTTGAGGGTGGATTATTTCAATATGAAACTCATGGAAGTCAGTCGTTTGGGTATATTTGTAATTTTTTATATTACAGACAGCTAAGCATGAGACTGAAACAGAACCAAAAAAAACAGAATCTGACTATATAACTCTAAACCGGATTTCCAAAACTTAAAAACCCCTAGTCAAAATATCGCCTCACGAATAAAATTCAGACGTGTGCACAAGTGAAAAGGAATGACCCAAAAGAATCTCGGGACGCCGTCGTCTTAAAGATTTCTGCCAGTTTCAAAATCAAGGGCCGACAGAAAATGGTTGAATTTTATATATTCTTTAGCCCAAAACATTTTCAAAGGAATGCCCAAGCCCCATACTAAATGGACTCGTGGCCTTCAAATCCATTAAACTAAATGGCCCAAAATTCATTTAGAAGTTCCATTCCTGTTAATTAATGTAGTTTGAATTTTTTTTTAGTGAATTAAGATAACTATTCCATTTCGTTTCGTTTTTAAAAACCCATTTATATATGGGCCTGTGCCTTCAGAATAATTATGCTAAAATGGGAGAACAGGCCACTTAAAATAAAAAACCCCATTTCCATACATAAATTAAGGAAAATGAATTAAATTTTATAACTAACCACCAATACCTTATCGTCATCAGACATTGATCAATCATTTTATCCACTAGGTTACTTCATTTCCAAAAAGTTTTATTAGCATTTTTTAAATTTCACATTAGATTATAAGTATTTTAACTCAAATTTTTATTTCCTAAACTAATTAATCCCCTAAGAAACTCAGAGCTAGAATCATATATTGGATTCATATATCTCACCCCGCGCGCATGAACAAACAAATACTATCATTTGTAAGCCGTGGCCTCGTGAATGGTTTTGAATAAAAATTTGCATGCTCGAGCTTAATCTTTTTTCTTGAGCCGTTCACCGAGGAAATATTCACGGATTGCCAAGCAGATTTTCCTGTATGATGAGGGACCGATCTTGCATAATTATTTGCGAGCCGAAACACAACAACACGTCGCGAATATAACGTGTGCGGATGGGACTCAAGTGTTGAACGAACAAAGTGATCGTCAATAAAAGCAAACGAACAAAAGAATTAGTAAAGAATCTCATCACTAAGTGTAAAGTGAAAGAACATACAACCAATTGTGCAACACGTTAAATCGAATTACGAAATAGTCCAAGTTGAAAATCAATCAGCAATCCCTTTCTACAGTACTCCGGGATCATAGAATGATTGTCTGTAATTCTTATTACAAGCCAGAAGTAACTATTTATAGAAAATCCCTAACACAAAACTTGCTGCAATTGGAATAAACCCGTTTCATCTAATCCATTTGCAATCGTCCGCTATCATCCTTTTTTGTCGTGAACGCTGCTTCAGCCCTCAACGTCGACGCTGGCTTCAGCCCTTCATCGAACGCTGCTTCAGCCTTCACTTTTTCGACGGTACTTCTTCTACGCCGGCCGTCGATGGTGCTGCATCTCCGTCAGCCGTCGATGGAGCTGCTTTTACGTCAGTCGTCGAAGGAGCTACTTTCTAACGCCAGCCCGTCTATGCTACTACATCTATGCCAGCCGTCCAGGATGTTCATCGATGAACCATGGAGTTCTTCATCATTGATGGCGTTTCTCTCTAGGGTTGCGTTTACACATGACTCATCGATGTTAGGCTCGACCTTGCCCAAAATGTCGTTTTACCTTGTAAACATTTTGCCCCCATCCATACCAATAAAGATAAGCTTTATTTGGCGGTCCACAACCACAACCTTTCAAGGAGAGAGCCTCGGCATAAGAGGGCGGCCCCACCCTTGGGGCGATGGTAGTCACCGTCGCTCCTTCGACGTGGTGAAGAAGGCTGGTCGACGTTAGTCGAGTCGATGTTAACAATTTAACCATCAAGTTGAGATCAGTGTCGATCGTGTGGGGTGACCTTCGACATTTGAGGACTGCTTCTCCCGAGGGGCGAGGGCACCCCTCTTAGCCCCTTCGACTTGGCGAATGTGAAAGCTCGTTCGATGGTGCCATGGTCGACGTCTCGATCAGCCATCAAGTGGGTAATCGGGTTTCGATAAGTGGGTAAACATTCAACCCCAAAAGAGCTTGACCCTCATATGGGGCGAGGGCAGCCCCCTCTACATCGACGCCCTTACAGAAGCGAGGGAAATTCCCTTTGCATCCACACTCCTTCAGACAGAGGACCCGTTTCCATTGGATCCTCCGCAAAGGTTATCTATTTCGTTTTTCCGTAACGAACATGAGTCGGATTGAGAATCAACAAACGAAAAGTTTCAATTTTCCCGACACATATTTTGGTAATCGCTCCGTTATACTATGAAGGGCATTTCTTATAGATAATCGTGCATCCGAACTCTCGGAGACCAATTTTTAAAGCCTCATTTCCCCCCTGACAAAAAAAAAAAAAAAAAGGTTCATCAGGCAATCGAAGAAACCCTTCGTCGTAGAAGGGATCATCGTCCCATTCATCGCACCAAAAACGTGTTGACAATTCGCATATTCATATGAAACTCCGATTTCCGATTCCCATTGTGGTCGTCATAAATTGTGGCATGCGGGCGAAACACATCGCAATATATCGAGGACTCAAGTGCCGAACGAAAAAGTGTGTCCCCCAATAAAGTAAACGAAAACAAAAGAATAATAAAGAATCTCACTAAGTGTAAAAAGAAAGAACTTACAAGCCATTGCACAATACTTAAAAACGATCACGAATAATCAAGTTGACAATCAAGCAGCCCTTCGGGGTCATATAATGATGTCTGTATGTCTTATTACAAGCAAAAAGTAAACTATTTATAGTATTTTTTTTTTCCTAAAACAAAACGTGCTGCAATTGGAACCAAACCGTTTCTTCCATGCATTTGCAATCGTCGTTTCATCCGTTAATGTCGTGAACACTGCTTCAGCCCTCATACATAGACGCTGCTTCCAGCATTCATCGGCGCTGCTTCAGCCTTCACGGTCCGACGGTGCTGCTTCTACGCCAGCCGTCGACGGTGCTGCTTCTACGCCAGCCCGTCCCATCGACGAACTATAGAGTTTATCATCATTGAAGGCGTTTCTCTCTAGGGTTGCCGTTAAACATGGTCTCATCGATGTTAGGCTCGACCTTGCCCAAAATGTCGTTTTAGACCTTGTAAACATTTTGGCCTATTCCAAACCGAAGATAAGCTTTGTTTGGCGTGTCCATCACAACAACCTATCAAGGATAGAGCCTCGGCTTTAGATGGTGGCGCCACCCATGGGGCGAGGTGAGCGTCAACACACACCACACACATCGACATGGTGAAGAGGCTAAGTCGACGTTACTCGGGTCGATGATATAATTAACCATCAAGTGGAGATCAGTGTCAATCGTGGGGTGACCTTCGACGTTTGAGAACTGCCTTTCCCGAAGGGCGAGGGCACCCCTGTTGGACCCTTCGACTTGGCAATGTGGAAGCTCATCGATTGGGCATTGGTATTTGATGTCCTCGATTTAGCCATCAAGTTGTAATCGGGTTCGATAAGTGGGTAACATTTCAATCCCAAAGAGCCGGACCATCATAGGTGGCGAGAGCACCCACCCTCTACATCTACACCCTTTTTGAAGGAAAGGGTACTTCCTTTTGGCCATCCACACCCCTTCAGACCGAGGACGTTCTATTGGATCACCCTCAATGGTTTTATATGTTTCGTTTTTCCTTAGAGAACATGAGGTCGGATTGAGAATCAACATACGAAAAGTTTCCATTTCCCGATACATATTTTCCAATCACTCCTTTATACTACAGAGGGGCATTTCTTATAGATTTTCGCAGCATCCGACTCTCGAAGGACAAATTTTCAAAGCCTCACTCAAATGTTCATCAGACGATCTAGCAAACCCTTCGTCATAGAAGGGATCATCGTCCCATTCACCGCCTCAAAAAACGTGTTGACATTTCGCAATATCCATACAAAACTCGTTTCTGACTCCCACTGCGGTCACCAAAAACGTGTTTGCGGGGTGAAACACGTCGCGATATAAGCGAGGACTCAAGTGTTGAACGAAAAAGGTGTTCGCCAATAAAGTAAATGAAAAAAAAGAATAAGTAAAGAATCTCACTAAGTGTAAAGGAAAGAACTTACAGCCATTGCACAACACTTAAAATGAATTACGGATATGTCAAGTTGACAATCAAGCAGCCCTTCGGGTTCATATAATGATTGTCTGTGTGTCTGTATTACAAGCCAGAATTAACTATCAATATCAGAAAGAGCGGCGCGAGCGCAAACAAAAACGCTCTGCAATTGGAATCAACCGTTTCCATCTCATCCAATAGCATTCGCCGCTTCAACCTTTATTGTAGGTGAACGCTTGCTACTCAGCCCTCATCGTCGACCCTGCTCTAGCCTTCATCGACGCTGCTTCAGCCTTCACTGTCGACGGTGCAGCTTCTACGCCATCCGTCGATGGTGCTGTCTGCTACGCTAGCAGTCGATGGAGCTGTTGATGGAGCTGACGTTGCAGCTTCTACGCTAGCCGTTGATGGAGCTGCTTCTACGCCAGCCGTCGATCTGTTGCTATCTACGCCACCGTCGATGCCGCTACTTCTACGCCAGCCGTCTAGGATGTCCATCGACGAACCATGGAGTTCCTCCTCATCGAAAGTGTTTCTCGTCTAGGGTTGTTTGTTTACACATGGTCCGCGTAGCGATGTTACCTCGACCTAGCCCAAAAATGTCGTTTTACCTTGTAAACCGAGACTTAGCAAGTTCACACCGTCCGGAGCACGTCTTTAAGCTTCATTTTCTTTTCCTCTGGTCCAAGGATCTCTTCCTATGAGTTTGGAGTTGGTGCTCTGCTTCGATTCCAATGATATGCTCTGACAGTGGGCTTTAACGATTCCGTCACATTAGACTGATGAGTTTTGTTACTTTGATTCGTGGATCTGAGGTGTGGTGGGTTCTTGCAAAAGCTAAGGATGACGAGAATGGAGGCCTTGAT